>PVIJ01019934.1:0-22190 GCA_004024925.1 Scalopus aquaticus | reverse complement strand
GATGGCCAGGGTGGTTATCTTTTAGTGTCCCTGAAGCCTTTTGCCTCTGGCGGAGGAGTCAATAGACTTTGAAGTTGCCCGGAGGAGGCTTATCTCAGGTTGCGGTCCTTGAAGTTTTACAGCTGCAGGATGCCAGGTTGTGGCGCCCTGCCTTATCAGTGGCTATTGACATTTTTTACTTTTACATACTTTTACAGTCCGGGTACTAATACAGTGGACATCCCTAGTGGCCCTAGACAGTGTCCATCTGTTTCGGCAGCAGCTACCACAATGTCGTCCCTTGCTAATGGGATGGTAAAAGGATTGGCTTGGGCTCTCATTAAAAATAAAAAATGATACCCTTAGAATTGTGAGTGGAGGGCATTTTAGACATTAAGTGTCCAGATTATATCAGTAGGTCAATTCCATAAAAGATTCTGCCTGTCCATTTTGTAAAATGCTGGAAACTTTGCCCTCGAAACTTCCTTCCAGCATCTTGTAGAATGGGGCTGGAGTGGGGATGGGAGGTCCTGACAGCTGAGGCCACCACAGCTCCAGTAATCCCACTTTACTGTTGGGGACGCTGGGGGAAAGAATAGTTGACTAATTCGCCCATGTTAACTCAGCTGTGAGTTGAAAGAACATTTGCTATGGGTAAGACAGCCCTCCGTGGTTATGAACTATGTTACTGTTCCTTCGGAAAGCATGATGATTTGATTAGAGGAATTCCACTACTTTGTATCCTAGCATGTATTATACCTACCATCCCTGTATGTGGAAAAGCGTGAGGGACGCCAAAGAAATTAAAGTGCCCATAACTGAGGTTATGGGATTCACTCAGGAGATGAATTGTTGGCACATAAAACAAGTCAGAACCAAGATGGTAGTTTGCATGTAGGAAACAAATACCAGTGCTGAAGGAATTCAGAGAGGGGCTGTGTAGTCCCCAGAAAGAGCCCCCCCACCTTGAGAAGTAAAGGATCTTCTCGGCAGCTCAGCTCAGACACTAGCACCCCATTGATCCCCAGGCAAGTTCTGACACAGCTCTGGATCTTGGCTTCTTACCTATAAAGTGATAAGACAGTGGACACTGATCACTCAGGTACCTTCCAGCACCAGGTGCCATCCCAGGTTCTCGAGTAGCTAGTAGATTCTCAGAACCCTACCAAAGCCTTGGCTTGGCATTTTCTGGACTCCTGTGTGATCCTGTTGTGAGTTCTGGTTGTCTGTTAATTCCTCTTGCATGTTCGAACCCCATCTGGAGGCATTTGAATGTTAAGATGTGAGGAGTGGGAACACAGATCTAGCCCAGTAGTAGGTTTTTATTTTATTGCTCTCCAGCATTTCAGTTATAGCTGATACATTTGGCATATTACCGGCCACACAAACCCTTGGGGAAGACTTAGTTGCCAATGCCCATAGGACATAAAAAGACCCAGTCGTTGAGTTCCCAGCTCTCCGGGATGGGGACCTCAGACCTGCCTCAATCAGACAGGCATAACAACTTTGGAATCCAAAATAAGGACAGGGAAGGAGGGAGGAGCTGGTTCTGATGACACTTTCCTCCCAGTTTCCAGGCTCAGCAGGTGCCTGTGTCTTCTCTACAGGGTGTGACATTGATATAGTGGTAGTGGGGGGCCCCACTGGGCAGGCTCTGTGGCCTGATTTTTGACTGTGGTCTCACCACTGAAGCTACATGTGTTCACATTTGTTTCTGAGTCTGGGTTCCCTGTCACCCCAGTATCTGTGAGCTCCCTAATGTTGTCTTCCTGCTTAACTCAGGCAGAGGGCTATTTCTGCTAATAATGAAAGCCTTTGACTGATAAGAACTGCCTCACAGATGAGGAAACCAAGGTCAGGAGCGTGGACTTGGCCATGGACCCCTGCAAGTTGATGTCCTGTCTTGCTGATTCCTAATCAGTGCTTGGCTTGGTACCACGATGCCTCCCTGATTAGAGCAAATTGATGGTGCAAAAGAGAGGAAGGAAAAGATGGAATTTGAATAGCACACTAATGAGAGCCAGTGACTTTAATAGAAGGAGAATAAATAAATAAGTTTGGTAACAAAGTTCATTGATTTCCTTGCTTGGTCATTACGTTAATATTGTGCAGCTACTGGTGCCTGGGCTCTGTGCTAAGTACTTGAGAAACAGACACAGATGTCTTGCCAGGAGCGTCCAGTCTAATGCAGAGATGTACAGATGAAACAAAATGCAAGCGTGACACAGCACAGCTCTGGGTGGGGTACTGTGGGAGCAGGAGAAGCAGGGGCATCGACACAGATTCTGTGGAGTAATTTCGGAGGACTTCTTAGAGCAGGTGACATCAAAATTTAATTTTTCAGCAGAGCAAGAATTAGATAAATGAGAGGAGATGGGAAAGACAGAGCAGATTGAAGGGGCAGTTGCACAAAGCCTAAGGCAGGAGAGACTGTTAGGTGTTCAGGGGGCCTCCAGAAAGGGCTTATAGCATTAGACTGGCGGGGGGGCGGGTGTGCACAAAAAGAAACAGACCTCTGTTGCTACAAACCAGACAGTAAATGGCCAGTTTTTCATATTCTTTGCTTTTTAAGTTTAGAAGAGAATATTTTAGACTGTGACTCGTTCACACTGAGTGCGGAGACTGGGGATCTCTAAGTGACTGATTTAACCCTTCGCACTCGAGGCTTTTTTCGCGTGGGCGAACCAGCCACTCGAGATGATTTCAGCTGTATTAGGGGAGCATTTTACAAGTACTTTGAAATCATGTTATACTCAAACGTATACAAATAATAAAATTTCACCAATTTATTTATTTTTACATTGAATACAACAAAATCTGTTAAATATTATACTCTGTAATTAGTTTTTGTGTGATGTTTAGTCAAATAATCCCCAAGATGCAGCCTCAGTTTGTCAGGACACGTATCACAATGCTAAGCTGAGATGAACTAATCTAAGCTAAGAATTGGCTAAGGATGCAGGCTGAGCCTGGTCCATGAAAGTAATTGTAATAAGAATATCTTATCACACATCGGAAATAAACATACTGACTTCCAAACCACTTGGGCGCCCTAGCTGTGCCACTTGAGTGGACGCATTAAACCGCGGGGGGCCATAGCAGCGCCGCTCTAGTGGATGCATTAAACCGCCGGGCGCCGGAGCGGCGCCGCTCAAGTGCAAAGGGTTAATATTAAAAGAGCTACCCAGTACCTCCAAGTGAAAGTTCCTGAATCTCTTCCCAGAAGGAATGTTGGAAGTTTAACCCAGCTGTCCACCCATCAGGTGGATCAGCACTGCAGCCCCTCAGGAGCTTACTGGGGAGGGAGGTGAAGGAGCCGAGAAGGAAAGCTGAGCCTTGGAGTTGGGTGGTGACCACAGCGACTTTCCTCCCTGTGCCTTGGGAGGTGGTGAGTGAAGTTCCTAGTGCACTGTGCCTCCTTTGCTTCCTTGGGCTTTTAGAAACCGGCAACTCAGGATCAGAGAAGTTAACCAAGGTCTCAGAATGTCTTAGCTTGGGCTCCTCCAAAAGCTAAGCTGGAGCAAGGGTTGGGTGTAGGAGCTGATCCCAGGAAACAGTGAGAGTGTGAGGTAGTGACAGGAACACCCATTTGAGATGCTTTAGGGAGCCAGTTACCTCTGTGGGTGACTGGGGCTCTGTTCCACTGGGGACCTCCAGGAGTTGTTCCACCAAGGCACAAGGAAGCAGGGGTATTCCTCCATCCATTCTTTTTTTTTAAAAAATGATTTATTTATGCATACAAGAACTGGGGTGTAGGACAGAGTTGTGGGGGGTGAGAAGAATCACCAGAGACACAGTGGGGAGCAGAACAGGAAGATCTACTGAAGTACACTGCTGGGGGGAGCAGCAGGCGAGGCAGGAGAGGTCTGCTGCGCCATGTGGGAAGCTCCTTGGCCTGGTATCAAACTCATGCTGCAGTGGCTGCTGATAGCTTCATAGTGCTGTGCTTAACCCGCTGCGCCACCAGGGAGGCCCCCTCCACCCATTCTTGCCTCCATGGGTCGAGAGCTGCTAGGGTGCTCAGGCCTGGTGCTGCTGGCTGGTCCTATTGAGCATGCTCTCTGGCCAGAGAACCCTGCAGACAGGAATACTCGGGAGTGTGTGCCTGTATGGCACCTGTCTGCAGGTGGTTTCTGGGTTGAGTCAAAATCAGCACAACCAGACCTTCCTGGCCCCAACATTGGGCCTGTAACTGCTGCACTAAGTCAGTCTCGGAGTCTGACTTAGAACTTGGAGGAAGAAGATGGGCAGACACTGACCAGACTTACATAAATCGACCAGTTGTGTGTCTGTCTAGGGAGCAGGCACTTAGGTGGCTGGATTGTGTGTGGATGACTCTAACAAGATGCGCTTCAGAAACAGGAGCGCTTTTCTGCTCACCCACCAGCAAGACACTGATTTCTGATGGGGCAGCCCTTCAAGGATCAGCATCTTTTGCAGCCATCCTGGGCAGGTGTAACTCTGTTCCTGACCTGGCAGTTTTGGTGGGAATGTTTCCAGTAGTTCTTCACTGTGGTTGCACATTACGATCCCTTGGGGACCTTTCAAAAGACGGATGCCCCTGTCCCATCCCGAGTGACAGAAGTAATTGGCTTGTGGTGAGACCTGGCACAGGGAGCTTGAAAAAGCTCCCCAGGTGTTTCTAATGAGCAGCCAAGGCTTAGAAGAAAGTTCTAAAAGCTTAAACAGGAAGTCCCTATTGCAAGCAAGTATTATTTTAGCAATCAGGAAGGAATTTCTCACTTCTCTCTGAACTCTTCCCCCCTACTGAGTTGGAGGGGAGAAAGAGACCCAAGGAGGAGTTTGTGAGTGAGTCCCTTTTGCCTCAGGCCTCTGATGGATAAGAGCGTTCATAAATGTAATTGATTAATGATTTGGAGAGGTTCGCTGCTAGAAGCCCCTATCTGTCACCTCCTGGCCATTAAAAAACCTACCTTCCTTTCCATGCACCCAGCTTTAGTTTCCACATCCCTAAAATGGGGATGTATTGTTGCCTGAGAAAACTTGCATAACCTGTGAGTCTGGCACACATAGGGCAGATACCTGGGCAGCCCCCGGCCAGCTGACAGACCAAAGCTGGTATTTGTGTGCTGGACCCCAGCGAAGCTGCTTTCACAGAGCAGCAGTGCTGGGCAGCCAGATGCCATGTGAAGGAGACAGTTGAGGAGCCAAAATCAAGAGTAGATCACCCTTCCTCCAGCCTTTCCTGCTCCGCCGGCTCAGCCCCAGCCACAGAAACGGAAAACCAACAGCAGGGCCAGTGTGTTGTGATAAAAGACCTCCACTCAGTCTTGAAAGTGATGGCCCGCCTGGTAATTAGGCCAGAAGAAAATGTAGTTGAGCCATTTACAGACTATGCAGGATGCTTTCCCTCCCAAAGAACAGCTAAGCAGGAGCCCCCTGGAGGGGTTTTTAATGGGCCTACACAGCAGGAGGGTTCACAGGATTGTTTTCTCTGCTCCCAGGGGTTCAATTTCTGTTTTGGTATGGGCACTGAACAGTACTGGTCTTCCAGAACCCCAATTGTTGTTATTAATAACACAGCATCATCCAGAGCTTGAGCAAAGACAGGCAGCCAGGGCAGCAGGAATCCTGCTATGTGAGAGGACGGCATATTCGGTGGTCCCCATCCAGCTTGCACAGTAGGTCTGTTCTGTAGAGATTTGGTGTCCCAGGTCCCAGTGGTGCAATTGGACTGGAAGTGGGTTCAATTTAGAGAGCTCATGGTTTGGTGTTGGGATGCAGGTGCGTCAAGGTCCTGGGCTCAACACAGTGTGTGAAATAATGGAGGCTGCAAGGAGGGGAGGGCTGTGCAGAAGAGGCATTTGCCCTGCAAGAAATGTTGTCTGAGATGAATTTTTTTTTTTTTAAGATTTTATTTATACATACAAGCCAGGGTACAGGCCAGAGGCGTGGGGCAGCGAGAGGGTTCACCAGAGGCAGAGTGGGGAGAACAGGCAGATCAGAAATACACTGCTGAGGGGAGCAGCGGGTGAGGCAGGAGAGGTCTGCTGCACCATGTGGGATTCTCCCTGGCTGGGCTTCGAACTCGCATGGCACGCTGCTGACAGCTCCACAGCGCAGCGCTCAACTGCTGCGCCACCAGGGAGGCCCTGTCTGAGATGAATTTAAAGGAAAAGAAGCTATAGTATGAAAAGGAAGCAATCTTTAAGGGTGGAAAGAACCCCGTTGAGCCACGGCAGAGGGGAGGAAAAGCAGAGTGGGTTCCAGAAACAGCAGTCTGGTGTGGCCAGAGAAGAAGGTGCTAGGCGTGGGGGTTGGAGGGCAAATGACAAAGATGGAACAGAACACCCCAGATCATTTGTGGGTCAAGGAGCCTAGAATGACTCTGAGCAACCAAGGCAAGAAAGGACTTTCTTTCTCTTCAACTTTTCACTTGGAAACTTTCAAACCAACAGAAGAGTTGGAAGATTAGTACAATAAATACACCCTATGCTTGGATTTTCAAAGTCAACATCTGCCACATGGGTCTTTTGTCCTTCTCTCTGTGTTTCTTTTCCAAATTTTCAAAGTAAATTCCACACGTCATGACTAAATGCTTGAATATGGCTGTTGGGAATGAAAGGACATTTACTTTTCCATGTGACTCAATGCTATGGTCACGCCGAGGACTCAACATTGATCACACGCTGAATGTGATGTTTGGTGCAGTTAATTTTCCCCCAAATGGACTTTATATAGCTCTTCTAATTTTTTATCTGGAATGTCATCAAGGAAGACACTTTACATTTTTGCATTTGGAGTTTCGTCTCTTTTAATATAAAACTACTCTCACTTTTTGTTATTGGTACAGGGGGTGGGGAGGAGCGTGGCATTGACATTTGTTAACAGTGCAGTCCAGTTTTGAGTAGACTCTCCCTCAATCTGGATCTTTGCGATTGTGCACTCATCATTAAATTAGGGTTGGACATTTTGGGCAAGAGCATTGCGTTGGAGAGGTGTGTGTCACCTTTGCATCACGAGGCTCATGATACCAGTTTGTCCTGGTTCTTCTGGGCTCAGCTGTCTACTCAGCCCTCACCACGGTCTCCATTTTACTGCTCCCCTTTATAACTAAAGATGATTCTGCAATTCTGCCTTTCCTTCTCCCATTTTAGATTGGCATTCCCTCAAGTAAAGCTCCCCTCTAAATCCCCCTTTTCAAAAATCACCACTTTAGGTGGATGGGATTCATTTTTTATTCAGTGTGTTAGAATTCATTAATGCCATTTTGCTTCTTGATTGAAATTATTCTGAACTGAGCCAGTGGGAGCCCCTTTAAGCCAGCAATGGGTCCTGGATCCCCCCTGGGATTTGGAGCCTCTTCCAGACTTTCTGCCCCACTTGGTACTTTTATGCCCCAGACTTGAAATTGGCCCCTTCTCCAAGGAGTTCTGGTTCCTTTTCATGAGGAATGATCATCAGAAACCACGGTCAGCTTGCCATCCATGCGCCATCACTGAGAAGTGTCATTGCTTCTAGGCCCTTTGAGTGGAGAGCACTAGGAAATTTTTATTTTTTTAAGTTTAAAGTTTATACCAGTAACACCAATTTATCACAAGATTTTTCCTCATTGTGGTATCCCCACATTGCTTTCAAAATGTATTAACATATTTACATGTTATCTCACCCTACAAAATTTATGAAGTCATTCCTGGATTACTATAGCGATAATCCCACCACCAACTGTGAACTTGCTGGTAAAATGTAAGATTTCTTTGTAGTTATTTTCCTCTTTGGAATATATGCCCCTAAGGGTGGTTAATCAGAGTACCTGAGATTAGTATTTTTGTGTTTTCAGCTAAGATTAAATTCACATGTGCACAACTGAGAGTTTGCTTTTCACCCTCAATTTTACCATTTGGAAATATAAAATACATTTCACCAGTTAATACTATATGAAATTGTTTATCTAATCAGCCTCTTAGGGATGGGCACTTGCTTGTTCCCCACATTTTGCTATGATGAAAAATGCCACGACAGATCATTTTGATTTGTAGACGTGTATCTTCCAGGTAAACTGAAAATGGGATCCTGTGTTCCAGGGTAATACATGCGAAGTTTTGTGAGATGTTGCCACATTCTGTCCAGGCTGTGCCAGTTGCTTTTTCAGTAATTTTTGTTGAACAGTAGATTTGAGGGGAAATGAGGTCAGACACAGGTGGGCACTGGCAAGTGTGACCAGTGAGGATGGAGGATGGAGGTGTGGGGCTGGTTGAGGGGCTAGCTCTTGACTGGATGTGGGTAGTGAGGGCACAAAAAGACAACCAGATGTTTGTGATAAAGATCAGGAGGCAGTTTGCTGTCCATACTAAGTAAAAGAGGGAACAGGAAGATGTGTCTATCTGTGTGTGTATGCATGTGCTGGTGTGTCTGTGTGTGTATGCATGTGCCTGTGTGGCTGTGTGTTCATGCATGTGCCCATGTGTCTCTGTGTACATACATGTGCCTGTATGTTTGTTCATGAGGGTACATGTGCTGTTCTATGTGTTTTATGGAGTGTGTGTGCATAAGTCTGTGTGTTCATGCCTGTTTGTGCATGTGTGTGCATGTGTTCTGTGTGTGGGGGGGAGGTGTACATGAGTTTTATGTACACTTGCTTGTATCTCTGGGGGGATATGCATGTATGTGCATGTGTGTGAGTGAGTTTAGGATGCACAGCTTTGCAAAGGCCTGGAGCACTGGGTTGGGGGGAATGGGAGCACGAAGGCACTGGCTTGAAAGGACAGTGAAGGCCATGGTCATGGCTGAGGTCAGTACACACAGTGCCAGTGGCCCTAGACTCTGGGCACTCAGAGGAAATGGCACGTTTGCCAGATGCCCGGTGGGCCCACAGCTTTACATTGAGAGGTTCTGACCTGGAAGGGGGCTACTAGTCAAGGAAAAAACAGAGTGAGCACATTATATGAAAATGTAGCTGCTGAGAAAAATAGATGAGATTGACATATCCCAGTTTTATGGATACCACACACCTTAGTCTCCACCTTGGGGACAAGTGATGCAGTTGGTCTTGATATGAGGCGGGATACTCTCATTATGAAATAACCCACTGGCCAGGACTGGTGGACAATTCCTGTGGTGCTTCTGTCTGTTTCAGGGCGGTCCTCCTCGTTTTGCTAACAGACCTGTCCTGGACTGACCCAGGGATGATAAAGATCGCTCTTAGTGAAAGTATTTGCCAGAGGGACTCAATGCAGTGGGAATCTTTTCACAAATGTGCTCCCGTGGGCCCTGCAAGGTTCCCTGGAAAGGGGCCCTCTATCTTCCATCAAGAAGCAAATTCTTCATTTTTAGAGGGTAGTTTGTATTTGCCTAAAGGTGTGGCCCTTTGTATTCATGCGTAGCTTTTGTAACAGTGGCTAAATCCCCATTTTTAGAAGTTTATCAAAAATTCTACTCTCTGCACATACATAACAAACTAGCATGTTTGCAGTAACATGTCAGGAGTGGGGAATTGCTGTGCTCCTCATATTTGAATGATTCAAATAATGGAAAACTACTTTCAAGCACCAATTCAACAATAAAGCACAACTCCCTCTAATTTTCATTTGTTTCAGTGCACTCTTTTAAAAATACTTTTCGTCTCTTATGCTGTGTCTAGCACACGATTCAGCCATTTCTTAATAACCCAGTAGAGTTAATATGAGATGAACCCAGCCTGGTTGTGATTACGGCGGTCTGCTGGCTCCTGTGAAGGTTCACTGCCACTTCTACTTCTACTCCCTTCCGCTTTCTTCTAAATGGCTCTTTCCATGCCCTTCAAGTCCAGTTACTCTCCTTTTTGTTTGCTGACTTGAACATCCAGCGGGCTTGAACACAACTCCCCATTTTCCAGTGTTAATACTGTGCGTTCAATAGGATTCATGAAACCTTGAGAGACTCTGCAAAAAGAAATGCCCAACTAGAGTTCATGGCACCATTAACAAGAACTGGGACATTCTCTTCAAGAGTGAGGCGATGGAGAAAGTTTGACATCTGTGTAGTGGGGATTTAGCACTGCACTTGCCAAAAATATTCTTTTTCCTTGAAGTGGCAAATCCTACAATACAACTGACCAAAAATAAGTTTCTGGTTTAATTGCTGTTATAAATTCTCTCCTTTGAGTGGATGGTGATGGCCTGGATAACCCTTGAGCTTTATCTGAGAGGTAGAAGAAAAGAAGCCATAGATAGGGATTTTGAGTTCTTGCTCACTCCTGTTCCATTGCTTCCAGACTCTACAAGCTTGGGCACATCAAAAGCTCCATGACCCTTCTCTACAAAAGGATCTGTCACCTGCTTTGCCCAGATGCTGACTATGGGAAGGAATTATACTAGTAGTGCAATTTGTAAACCATGGGCCACCTGCCCTTTGGAGATATTTTAAATGTATGCTAGACAAGTTCTTATATACCAGTTAGGATTTTCTCAGGCATGGAAAACATGGGGTGCTTTCTTTCCATCTTCAGTTTCCCCCATCCTCTCCAGGGCTTCCTTTATCCCCCACCCCCAATTATTTAAAAGGAAATATAATGCTGCTTTTAAAAAAATCTGAAGTAATTCCCCCCTGGAGGGCTGCAATTATCAGCAGCCAGAGTTTCACATCTCTGAAGATTGTTCAACATAGGAAGAGGTGTAAACTGTGTGGACAAAAGCAAACAGCCTGACTGTCCCCCACTGCTTCTCTATTATCAAGAAAAGAAGCGAGGGACTGATGTGTCAGGCTGACGCAGAGGAAGCTGCTCATGTTTGACCACTTTTAACATGCAAGGATGTCACTTTCCGATGGTTTAACCTAATGATTCCTGGGAAAAGAAAATTGCATTCATGATTCAGGGTTATCCAAGCAGTATTGTGACCTAACACTGCGTCCCCCCCTTCTACCGTGGAAAATCTGGGAAATAAACCTAGAGAGTGCCAAGTAAGTAGATGCAAAGGGAATAAGTATACACAGTATCTCTCAGGCTCTATTTTCCCATATTCAGGAGATATTGTTCTTTCTTGAGTTTGGTTCCCTCCAAGATAGAGACAGAGCTCATATGGAACACAATGCGAATTGGTCTTGAATTTACTGTGTCATCTTAATATGCTGTCCCCTTTTTCCTTGATGGTGAAGCTAATTGAGGACTGTCTTCGAAGCAGTGCTGGTCTGCTAAAAAAATAATACCTTGGGCCAGCAGAACCTAACACTACACTTCACAGAGACTCCTGGGGTATGGTCACAGGCCATGTGGTGCAGTTACTCCATCTTCATTTCTGGCTGACCCATAAAAGGCACCCTCTGTGTTGCTGATTACAAGCTCCTCATCTGATTTGAAGTTATGTCACCCCAATGCAGGGAGAATTTGCTCACAATAAATCTCATTTTTAATCCAGAGCTGCAGCAGGAGCGTCTGTCTGCACAGCTTAGGGGAAAATGATTAAGTACAGCGGAGGCAGGAAGGCCGCTCACTCCCGCTGGCTGGAAGAGGCATCTGAGGGGTGCCCAAGGGGTCCCAGACTGGAAGAGGGCTCCGTTTGGCCCCTTCCTTCTCACCCCACCCCGCCTGCCTTGCTGGTTTCTTTTGTGTAGATTCTGTTAGACTCTCTTTGGGGTAAGTCCACCTTTGGACCCAGATCTTGGAGATCTGATCTCTACTGGCATTGGTTTTACAGGGAAGTGGCTAAAGATACTATGTCTCTGTTTTTTGGACTCACCAAAGAGAGGAAGGAAGATTAAAACAGAACAAGAGAAAAAATCTAAAGAGCGATTTTAGATTTTCACGCGGATGCCACCTCCAAAGCTGACCAAGGGTCCTGATGCCAAAAGAAAAAAAATAGTGAGAGGAGGAGAACTGGGAAAGGAGGAGGAAAAGTGGGGGGGGGGCTATTTGAGACAGAGGGAGGAAGAAGGGCAAAGGAGGAGGGTAGAAAGGGAAGAGAAAGTCCACCCTTCTGATTGAGTTGTGTGGAAATTAACAACAGAACCTGTACTGGAGGATTTCTGCAGTGCTCAGGGAGAATTAATGAGGAAAATAGTGCAGAAAAACACAGTGATCCACGTTAGCAGCATGGCTCCCTTGAGATGCCCCTGCTCCAGCCTGTGGCACCCCCAAACACACACGTGTGCTTGCACATATGCACAGACATACACACATATTCACACACATGCACAGGCACACACTGACTTGCATGCATAATGGCACACTTGCACACGTGCGGAAGGTCTAGGCAAATATAGCCACATACTCTCACATACACAAGTATACTTGCACATGTACACACATGGGTGCACACATGGACACATTTGCATAGCACAGACAGATGTACACATGCACACCTAGGCAGACACGTATGTGTATGTCCACATGTGTATGTGTATGTAGAGACACACAGAGACATGCAGACACAGAGAGGTAAACCCATGCATGCGCACAGACCAACACTCAACACACACACACTCAGCATCACACACACACAGGCACACACTCACATACACAAACATAGTATCACACATGTGCACACACAGGAGCACAGAACACACACTCATGCATACACGGAAACACACACAGATGTAATTGTACCATGCCTCATCGGTCCTATTTTGAGTCCTGGCCTCTGCAGTTGTTTTTGTGGTGGGGTCTCCACCAGATTGTGTCCTTCATTCTCTGCCTGCCCTCAGATCCCAGTCAGTCAGGTACCTCTGCAGGGGTAAAAAGAGCACCTCAGACTTTGAGGACAGGTGGAGCAGCCTTTATGCAGGCATGAAGGTTTTTGCTGGCTAATCAGCTAGTGAACAGCAGTGCTGACAAGTGACACCCTGGACTGTGCCCTTGGCCTAACCTTGTGGGACATCCTAAGGTCATCGTGGGTGCCACCAAGAAGCAGCTGCCAAGGTGGGATGAAATGCGCAGGGACTTTATTGGGACATCCTTTATGGGAACTTTATTGGAACATCCCTGTCAGGGCAGAAGGCAGGACAGCTGGGGAGAGGCTGGGAGAGGCAGTGCACCCTTCTGCCATCTGACCCCAGTGAGAGGAGGAGGGGAATTAGCTGGCCCTCGGGACCCCTGTGTCTCCAGGGAATGGTCTCCCTTGATATCCCACTGTGCGTCACTTCCCCCTCGTGGTCTGTGGGCAAGGTGTGTCAGAACTCACTAGCCAGGTACATGGCTGCTAAGCAATTGGAGAAGTTCACTGAAGCTTAAACAGGTCAGAAACAGTGACTCCACTCCATTTCATATGGATTTGAAAGATAAAACAATTCACTCAAGAAATATATCCACTTTTAAATGCATGATACATGTAGTCAATCATTTGCTAACAAGGTATTTTCTCTGTCTGAATCCAAGGGGTTCTCTTTCCATGCCCAGCATGAAACCACATGCCAAGCGCACTGTTATCAACACTGAGAAATGCCAGGGCTGTGTCAGGAAGCATTGGTTTGGAAATAAGGAGGCTTTCTGGATGGTAAGGGGAGTTTTAAACATTGCGTGGAGTTATAGAATCGTTTTGTTTGAGAGTCTAAAAACCAGGCTTGAATCCTAAGTTGAGCAACCCCAGCTGAAGGGGCATACTTTGTTGTCCTAACTTCCTGACCTCCCTAAATGGCCCCCTAGCATATGGTTGGGATCAGCAAAAAGGCATTGATGGGATGACAGGTGGTAGAGGGGTCTTCACAGTGAGGCCGAGGAAATGCCGAGGGTGTCATATAAACACAGCCTGCAGCGAGAGTCAGACCTCAAAGCAGACACTCTGCAAAGAGTAGTAGTTGCTTGACATCATTTTTATGAAATCAGACAGGTTTATATGTAACCTTAACAATCATCTGAATAAACAGTGGAAAATTTTGGACTTTAAACAAAAAAGCCCCATCAATCATAAAAGATAAGAAAAAGTACCTGAATATTTTTAAAATACTTGGTCGCTCTTTTTCTCTGACCATCTTTAAATTAGCCTACAGAATTTTTTCTCACTGCCCACAATAACTCAGGTAGAATCAGATGACTGCACTGAGAATTCCAAATGGAAGTCTGATTGCACCGCAACATGGAAGTCTCAAATCCCAAGAGTAAGGGAAGGGAAAATATCAGCAACAAAAAATGAAAGGAAATGAAGGAAATCTGGGGTCTCTCCTCTGCCTGGATGAGCATGTAATATGATGTGGTGTCCTGTTTAGCTGTGCTGTCTCAGTTCATAAAGGGAGTGGTTTGCCAGCTTCTGCTAAGTAACCAGATTATTTAACGGGTGTCTACCCAAGCATCCTAAAACGCTGATTTTGTGTTTTAAACTGCGAAGAGTATACATGTGTGTGAATGTTTTAAGCTTTTGGTGAATTTTCTATGAATGATTGTAGAGGTAATCTGTATCTTGAATAACTTTAGAAGGTATATGCTTCCATTCTCCAGGTAGTTCCAAGTAAGATATATCTTTTCCAGTGCAAGCAGCTATCTCCCCAGGAAGTTCTCCCTCTCATGATTGAACGGAATATGCACTTTTTATGGAACATTTTGAATTATATGTGTGGCAGTATGATCTCCTATTTTATTAGTGGACTAATGACACATGACCATATCCTTATACGGAAAACATTTATATTTTATTTCCAGACATTGGGAGTTGAAACTAGGTCAAATCACAGAGAGCTCTTACACAAACTAATGAGGTTACAAAATCCAGATCCTCAGAAATCATGTTTGCAGTGGTTTTAATGAATGTTCCACAGGGAAAATGCCCCAAGACTTTTCGTTTGAATCAGGCAGTGATTAAACTTAGGTCACTTCAGGTAAATTTCGTGCAATATGCAGACGGTTAAACTTGCATCTGCTTATCTTTGAGTCTTGATTCTTTTGGTTACACATGTTGGTTTTCCTCTTTGAAAAGCAGGATGAAGCTGAAGCAGCCAAATTTTTCTGCTGCCTTGTGAGAGGTGGACTGTGGAACTTGATAAAAGTCACTTAATTGAGACTGACATCATTTAAAAAATATATTAATAGAAAATTGGAGGTTTGGTGAGGCCAGCCCTTTAAGATCTGACTGCCACTGAAAACAGAAGTCCCAAGAAAAGGGAGCACATTCTGCAGGGCCACACAGGGGACACCAGTGCCAGTTAGGTGGCAGAGTGAGAGGAGGACCTGGGGACAAGAATCTTTATTGTGGTTTTTTGGTCAGGAACAGGTAAGGCAGGGTAAGCAGGCTTAGGATTGGCTAGTCTGGATAACTTCACTCAGCTCTGGGGTATGGGAACTGACTACAGGTGTCTAGAAGCTTGCCCTGGGTACCAGATAGGGTAACTGTACAGTGACCCAGAAGGCAAGAGCCCAGAAAAGGAAGTGCTTAGAGTGTGGGCTCTCGGTGGGCTGGTTTGCATTTGAAGACCACACTTAGTGTTTATTTTCTAAAAATTGGCTAACCCCAAAGAAAGCAGCTCCTCTAAGGACAACAAGACCCCAGATGTCAGAGCAGTAGAATTCAGAAATAAAAGATATTAATACACATCTTCAAACTGAAATTCCAGTGACTTATCAAACAAGATAAGTAAAAATTTAGACTGCATTTGTTTTCAAAGAACCCTCTTCCATATACAGGAACTTTTCAGAGACATTAAAACCAAGAAATCATACTGCTTTATTCTCCCATGGAAGTTCACAAACCTGATGTCCATCAACTACTGCAGGTCACTGTTGGAAGGTTCTGGGGCTCTGTAAAGAGAAGTAGGTAGCTAAGCACAGCTTAGACTTAGAGAAGAGGTACAACTCTGAGCTTAAGTGCATGGTAGGAACAAAGTAGAAAACATTTTTCAGAAGACCTCAGCTCCAAACATTTATACTACAGGAACATTTCAGTTGTTGGATAAGATGGAGAATGTAGAAACCAAGCCCGTACCATAAGCATCGGTGATGAATGAGCTTTTTTCAAGGGGATGGGGATTGGAGGTGGGACTTGACATTTGCTTCGAAAGGAGGGAAGGTGAGCTGTCCATAATTCCTACAGGGTTGCATGGTCTATGCTATTCCGCCCTTTTTTTTTTTTTACTATATCACTTTAACAGATTGTACAAATCCCTCTTGGTGATTATTTGTTCTTGGCTAATTAGTGAAGGGGTTTTACAGTCACACGCAGGGACTCACCTGTTTTCTTTTTTTCCTAGAAAATAATGGAACCATCTCATGCCTAATTAGAGAGTCGTGTGCAGGGAATCAAAATGCTGACTGTACACCTGCAGGAAAGGAAACTTTCTTTCTTGCTGGCATCATACAGTAGTGGCTCCATTTTTTAGTTTGGGAGCCAACATATCAACCAAACATTATCTTGGTCTTAGCTAAGAGTTCCCTTTCCTCTATGTTGCTGCTAGTTCTCGAGTCTGCTGCACATCATTCTATAGGTACATTTTTTTTTAGAGATTTATTTATTTATGCATACAAGCTGGGGTGTAGGCCAGAGGTTCAGGGCGGTGAGAGGATTCACCAGAGACAGAATGGGGAGCAGAACAGGCAGATCGACGGAAATACACTGCTGAGGGGAGCAGCGGGCGAGGCAGGAGTGGTCTGCTGTGCCATGTGAGACTCTCCCCTGCCGGGCATTGAACTCGCACTGCAGCTGCAGACAGCTCCACAGTGCTGCGCTTAATCCGTTGTGCCATCAGGTAGACCTGTCAATAGGTACTTTTTTGATCAATTACGCTGGCATTCAGTTTTCCAATATGATTACTAGTTGCTGCCCTCTCTATTTGGATACAATCTGTTGTGGAGAATGGGCTTCTAAGTCAGGAAAACCCTGGTTCAAATCTTGGCTGAGCTGGTAGCTGGACAAACTTGACCCCCATGCTGAACTTTCGGAAGCTGAATTTCCTCTGCAAAATGAACTCATAGCACCAAAGCTTCACAGGAAGGTGAAATGGTGGTGTTTTTGAGAGTCCCTGTCAAGTTGTAGATTTATTTCTATATATGTATTACCCTTTCTACACTAAACAACACACAGAAGTCTTTTGATTAAAAGAAATATTTTTGACACCATTTATATTCTATACTATAGCAGTAAGTACAATTTCAAAGAGAAATATTAGGGGAGAAGAGTCATCTGCCCACTGAAAATGTTAAGAATCCAGAATTATCTACTCAGCTAGCTGTTGTATTCCCAGGTGGGTACTGGACATTTTGGGGGTGTTCAGGCCAATTAGTACGTGCTGAAAGTGCTCACAGTCAGCTTTACAGAGCTGGTTTCACAGGCACAGAGTGAGCCCGTGGAGTCCCCACTCCTGGCAGGCACTGACATATATGTGGAATCTGAACGAGACTAGTTTTCTCAAGTGTCTAATCAGAATTGATGACAGCTTTCTCTATCTTTAGGGTCTCATCCAGCTATAACAGTCAGTGGTTATGGGAGAAACACAGAACAGATGGAACCGTTATCCTACTGCTTTGACTTTCCCTCACGTTATAACAGTCACCATACCAGTTCCAAGAATGAATGAAATGGTGACCTACACGTCCATTTTCTTCCCTCTTTCTTCCACAGCATGATCATGAAACTCCCTGTACAGAGTGACATGCTGGGGACTCCTTCCAACAAATGCTGCCTTGTGCTTGTGAGGAGACTGGATTGAAATCTTCCTTGATTCAAGTACAGATAAAGATAATAATAGTGAACATTTATTGAGTACTTACCATGTGCCAGATATTCTGAGAACAGATACATATCAGCTCACTTAATCTCAGTCTATTATTATCATTACGCTGTATACTGACATAGTAGTATTTCTGTTTGCCCAGATGAGGGAACGAAAGCCCTGAGAGCTTCAGTTCCTGTCCCTGAGTCCTGCCTTAGTCAGGAGAGGCAGCAGACATGGATTTGTGTTGAGCCCGTGGGTCTTTTGTTTGACCAATGAGCCTTCAAAGGTTGGGAGGACTCTCCTCTGATTTCCTTTTTAAAAGGCAAACAGGATTTCAGCTCATTCTCTTGGCATTATGTAGCATGATACTCTGACGTGTGTGTCTCTGAGACTTCACGCACAGACGTGAGACGGAGTGCTCTCAGGATTTAGAGGTCATGGTTTGAAATCTCTAACTTCTTCCAGTTTCTGGCTGAGTGCCTCATCCAGCTGTGCAGCTGGTAGACCTAGATGCTTGTCTGGGCTGCATTTCTCATCTTATCCGTCTTGTTCTCTCCTAACACTTTCTCCAAATACAGGGTCCACAGCCACAGCTACACCTGGACCCACATCCTAACAGCTAAATCTCTAGAAAGGGAACCCTTCCCAGCTGCAGTTAGGAAAACCCTAAGAAAGGGATCTGATTGGCTGCTCTGGCACAGGTGACACCCCTGGACCAGTCACTATGGACAGGGAAGTGGGACTATTTCTAGTCCAGTGCCACCCATGTGCCCACCTTTGAACAATTCACTGCAACCAGGAGAATGGGATCATGTCAAAAAAAAAATAGCAGCCTCAAATTTGGATGACAAGATTGGGCGGGGGCTGGGGGGAGGACAATATGTACACGTGAAAAGAGAGATTCCAGATTCCAAAAGACAGAATAATTAATGGATGGACAGGATAACAACTTGCACTGGGAATGTAGAAAAGTAACCCTCAGTGGGTGCCCCAGAATGAGACAGACAGAGCACAATGCCCCACCCACCTGTGGCAGAAGTTTGGTGTTGGATTTTGTAGAGATACGGAAGGACAACGAGGGGTGAAAGGGCAAGGGTGGGGAGGTAATCAGGGAACACAGAGGACGAATTGACTCTTACACCCCAGCCCTGCCCATCTTCCTTCTTCGCTTCAAACTAACTGGGGCTTCTTGCCACAAGGCCTTTGCACACACTGTCTCCTCTCTTCATAACTCATAGTAGCTGCCTCTTTTCCATCTTTTACATCCCAGGGTTAACATTGCATCCTCAGAGAGCCTTGCTTTATTCTCCTCCATAGAACTCTCTTTCCTTCTGAGCACTTATAATAAATATCAGTGATTTACTGACTTGTTTGTCCCTTTCCTCGTCCCAGTGGACTGTGTCTATTTGCTGTCCTGTGTATCTGCAGCACCTGCCCGGTGCTTGCAGTTCAGTAGCACTCTTTAGACATTGGAAGAATAATGTTCTTATGAAAATGGTGGTTTTATGGGGAGATCAAAATCACATGGGCTATGCCAATATGGGAAGGGAGAAAGGTGAGAAGGCTCCTAAGAGGAAAGACACGAGAGGCTAAGAATCAGTAAAAGTTAAAAAAAAAAAAGTTTAGAAGTGACAGAGCTCACATAATGGCCTCAAGAAGCCCAGAAGACAGTAGGAAGACAGGGTTTTCCGCCTTGTATGGGCTGTTTAGGCAAGTTGATGTGATGCCCTAGGATGACCACCAGCCAGGCACTGGCTGGCCTCTGCACTGCATCACCGCAGCACACCCTGCTCCATGGTTCTCTGTGGAAACCCACGTGGTCTGGCTTTTACATGGCGGTGAGTAAAAACCAGATGCTGTGGGTTCTGTTCCCTGTCTCAAGTCTCCTTGTCCTCCTTCCCACTGCTCTTTGGGGCGGACACATGGGCGATGTTTGTCCATAAATTATGTCTACATAAAGTCAGAATAACTGGTGGATTTTATCTGTGCAGTGGACAATTTTCAGTTCATAAGAACCTTGAACATAATGCCTTACTGACTGGAGTGATTTGGCAAGGACATGGTCTCTGTGTGGACACAGCTTATTCCTGTCTGGATTCTGAATAGGAAAGAAATGTTGGATTCTTTGCTGAACCAGGACCTCCATTGTTTTAACATTTAGCCAGCTTTGGGGGGTGTGTCTGTGGGGGCAGTGAAGGTATCAGTGACTGGATTTCCAGTTAGATTTTATGTAGGTTTCATCCTACATAATGAGAAGTACATAATTCCTATGCATCTCTATTTCATGCTTTCAAATATGAGGACAAGAATCAGACCTAACCTTGACAATTCATCTTTGCTGAACTATAGTGATCCGAGAATTCTTGGGCATTAAAATCAAACCTCACCCTAGAATTCATATTTTCTTTCTGTCTGGTTATGTTTCACTTATTTCAAAACTCAGAGACACCAAATACAAATTTAAGAACAAAACCATACCCCATACTTTGCTTTTTTATCACATCATCCCATCTGGCCATCTGTATACCCACTTTGTCCATTGAATTCCTATTCAACAAGTTAGGTGCTTTGTGGTGTTCAGATACGAAGACTCCTGTCTGGAGCAGGGAGAGAGCAAAGGGGAGAAGTGTCCCAGGAGCGGTTACATCACTGAATGTGCTACGTGTGTTCAGCCCTGCATGCTGCAGCGCTATGAGGAGAATAACAAGCCAGCCCGGTGGTGTTCCCATGAGGGCAAACTGTCTTCATCACCACTAGCTTGGTCTCCAAACCCTCAGGTCAGAAAGTGCTGGTGGTCACACTTGCCATTCCCTTATTCTTCTAACCAGGAGAGGGTCATTGCTTGAAAAAGTCCAAAAATATTTCCGCCTGGCTAAGTTACACTTTACAGAATGAGTAGAATTTTAACAGAGATAAAATATGTGCAGCATCGACTGTGACAGAAGAGGCAGACGGGAGCAGTGGGGATGGTGTCCAGGGCTCCCCGGGTGTCTGAGGAGGGCGCATGGAAGGGGAAATCTCGGGCCTGGGGTGAAGAGCACTGGGGACTCAGCACTGCAGAGCAGCACTGGGGACTGTGTTCCCACCCCAGAGTGGCTGAAGAGCTATTGGAGGAGTGTGTTCACAGCAAAGCCACTGGCTCCTGAGCAGGAAAGCAGACCCGACTGTGAGGCTCTACAGTTACTGGGGGTCACATGACACCTGCAGTGGTGTTTCAGACAAGACTGTGAAACAAAGCCCGGGTCAGGCCATTTTTGAAATCTTGGCTGGAAGCCGTTAGCCTTTCTGCTGTCTCCCCAAGCCAGGGACAGGCTGTCCCTTCCTCACACAGTAGGAGCCTTTCAAATCCCAGCCCTGAGGCTGACAAACTGTGACCTTGGTTATCTCATCTTCCTGGGCCCAGGCTTTCCCTCCTGGGGGTAGGACTAATGACAGTTGGCATCTCGCAACCAATAGAGGGACCTGTTCGACCTGCTCTGGATACAGCACTCTTGTTTCCAGGTGGGTCCTCTGTGCCTCAAAAAGCACAGGAAGGAAAGTTGAAGGGTTGAAGTTCCCTGCACTCACTCAATTCACAGTCCTTCCTCTGCCAGCCAGATCATACTTCTCAGAGCCCTAGGGAATGGAAACATATTTATAAATTAAAAATACATATATATGTATATATGCATATAAGGTGAAGGTTTAAGATATTTTAAATTAACAGACTTTTAAAAAATTGGTAGCATTGATTTACCCATATTCAAAGGGCTTTATGATACATCCCATGGCCAAGTTGTGGGAGCTACTTAAGTGTGCCTTAGGACAGAAAAGGGGGTTCCACTGTGGGATATGCACACAGTTGGAATCCTACACAGCTAGACTATATTTTACAGCAGTGTTGGGCTTATAGAAAATGGGTGGAAACTACCTACCTGCCCTTTCCCTCCCATCTCACAGTTTCTCCTATTTGTAGCACCTTGCTTGCATTAATGTGATACATTTTTTTTGTTTTGTTTTCAACTGTTATTTTTATTTATGTCTTTTACATCACTGTATATTCCCCATAGGTTTCCCACCACCAATTCACCCGTGTACCGTCACCACAGTCCCCTGTGCTCCCCTCTCCCCCGTTCTGAGCCCCAATTCTCCCCCCTCTCTCGCTGATTGCCGCTCTTGTATTTGGTTCCCCTATATTCCCATTATAAGTGAGACCATTTGATATTTTTCTTTTTCCTTTTGGCTTATTTCGCTGAGCATGATCCCTTCTCATTCCATCCATGTTGCTGCGAATTGCATGTGTTGATCTTTTTTGAATGCTGAATAGTATTCCATTGTGTATATGTACCACATCTTCTTGATCCAGTCATCTGTTTTTGGGCATCTGGGTTGTTTCCATACCTTTGCTGTTGTAAACAGTGCTGCAGTAAACATACGGGTGCATGTATCCTTTTGAATTAGTGTTTTTGTGTCCTTTGAGTAGATTCCCAAAAGTGGTATTGCTGGGTCGTATGAAATCTCCATGTTTATTAGTTTGAGGAAACACCATACGGCTTTCCATAGTGGCTGGACCAGTTTGCATTTCCACCAGCAGTGTAGAAGAGTTCCTTTTTCTCCACATCCTCACCAGCATTTGTTGTTGCCTGTTTTTTTTTTTTTTTTTT
>PVIJ01019933.1:0-22196 GCA_004024925.1 Scalopus aquaticus | reverse complement strand
AATTAAAAGATTAGAGGTATCATATGTCTCTTAAAAGAATAAATTATTAACCCATCAGCAACAGAACAATTTATATTTGAGCAAGACAGTTCAGTGAATTATCACCAGTGTTTTTTGACAAAGCAGCAGGATTAGGCCATGGGGAGCTGGGAGGGGCAGTGAGGGAGTGTGTGTCCTTCCTGCAGGGTGTCCAGTGTCCCCCAGTATTGTCCAGGGACACCTGCCTTGTGTTCTGTCCCTCCTTCCATCTCCCCACCCCCACCCCCAACATGGACACAAGGGCAGTATTCAGGGAGATAAACTTTCTGGGTGTGTCCTCCTGGGACAGTTTTGAGTCCAAGGTCCCCTTCCTGTTCCCCTCCCCCTGAGGGGTGTCACCTGGGACTGGGCTGAGAGCTGGGGTGGGGGTGGGGGCTATCCTCTGTACCTGTATCCACTCTCACCTCTAGGGCATTAATGGAATAAACGTTACTACACAGATGGCAGGACTCAGGTCTTCCCTCTTCTCTGTTTGCAGGTGTGAGAATGAAGATCCACAAGTTCAATCTGTGTGGCCCAGCTCCTGGCACTTAGTCAGTGCTGAAAACAGTTTGTTTTCTTCCTTCTGACTTTTCATCAAATTCCTCACCCCCAGTTCTGAGTCTGGAAGCCAAGCAGCTTGGAACACAGTGGGTGCTGGGTGGGTACCTGCCTCCCCCTGTGCCTGCAGGGGTGTCAGGGTGCCTGCCCCTCCCTCTGCTGGCTCCTCTGATCCTGCTGTTTCCCTCCTGATAACCGGACTGCACTGTCCAGAGGGCAGGGTGGAGTCTGCTGGGGTTGCATTTCAGCTTTCACTTTCAAATGGTGGAAGGAGTCAGAGAAGGTGACTTCTTTGTCTGGGAGAGTTTTGTCAGGACCCCACGTCTGGTTTTTATGGTCATACATCAACCAGTGTCAGGTTCTGCTTCTCTTCTCTCCTCTCAGCCTTGAGGACACCTTCGTGCCCATCATGGCTCCTCAGCAGCTAACCACAGATGGAAACTCTGCAGGAAGATTTATGGACTGTGGAAAACCCTGAATCTTCTCAGTCTGTCTGTTTTGGAGACTCTCTAGAAGTCCCACCCTTTCAAAGGAGGTATGTGAGTTTTGAAGACATCTGCCTGCCTGGAAAAGGAAGGTTAGGAGCAACTGGTTGTAAGAAAAGCGCTGAGAATGGGGTGGAGCTGGAGTGGGTTGGGAATTGGCACTGGTAATGGTGCAGCTCTAAGAAGACCCAGCACAACCATGTTGAAGGTTGTCCTTCATTTATTTTAATGATGTGTCTGGAACACTCACTGGGGCAGAATACTGTTTTAATTACATGTAGTGACCCTTCAAATATAACTTCATGTAATTCTCATTCCAATCTTGGAAGGAAGATGCTGTTACCATCCCCTTTTTCAGATGAGGAAACTGAGGGAGGAAAATTAAGAGACTTGAACAAAGATGGTCACACAGAGTGCGGCCAAGTCCAGACCTCACAGTCAGACCCCAGAATCTGTCCTCCCAGGACCATCGCCAGCCCCTTCTTAACCCCCAGCTTGTAGGTGGTTTGAGGGTGTTTTCTCTGAGGAGGACTCATTTTCCTTTTCTCTGATCCAACTCCAATGGGTCCCTCTCCCTGAAGCAGAATCCCCCACAGAGTTAGAGAGAACCAGGATAAGGCCTCGGGGGGGGGGGGGGTCTGACCCGGCTCCTGCTGTGTGTGGGGCAGGACCTTGTCCTTGTCCCTGGCGGGTCAGGGCTGGGGAGAGACTGACCTTCAGGTGACCTGAACAAGCAGACAGAGCAGGACAGGAGCCTGTGGGGGGACCCTGGCTCCTTGGGGACAATGTCCTGAAGCTTTGCAGGGACACCTGCTCACACTGAGGGGGGCAGGACCACAAGCAGGCTCTGACCTATCCTTCATGGGGGGCTGGATCTGGGCCTCTGTCCTGGGGAGTCACTGGGTGTGAGGATGGGGAGGGGAGGGCAGTTTGCACCCTGGGCCCAGGTGCTGGGAATGGAAGGGCCTGGTGCTTCCAGAGTGGGTCAGGGATGTGGGTTCCAAGGTGTGAGAAGGGGAGGGAGGATGTTTTTCCCCAATAAACCTCATGGTCTCTAAAATGCACAGAGGCTCTGAAGCCCTGAGAGGAGCCAAGTCTACTATTATTGGTCTCAGGGCCTAAGGGGTCACCAGGAAGGGCCCTGCTCCTGCTGGTGGGGGGTCCCTGGCCCTGCTCTCCCGTGAACCCAGAGCCCCTGGCTGCCCTGCCCCTCTGTGTGGGCCTGGCTGCCTCTGCCCTGTCTCTCCCCAGCCCCGAGGAGATGGCGCCCTGCTCCTGCCCCAGCTCTGTGCTCTGCCTCCTCCCTCCCTGCTGCTCCTGCTCCAGCTGCCCCCCGGGGGGTCCCAAGGTGAGTGTGTCCCCCTATTCCTGTTTCTCCCTTGGGTGGGTGGGACCCAGGAGCTCTGGGTGCTCTTCCTTCCTTCCTTCAAAGACAGCTGTGGTGGTGGGTCCCTGGCTCTAGAAAGATGGGGGTGCTACCCAACTACTAGTGTGATGACACAGTTAAAAGTAGTCACTGAGCTGTAACATAAGGGGAGGATGATAGTTGCTCAGTGAGGGGTCTATGGTGTTTTAAAAAACACAACTGTCAAAAATGTGAAAATACCTTTCCCGTTACTTTTTACTCATGATTGTTTTTTTTGTTTTGTTTGTTTTTTGTTGTTTTTTTTTTAATTTTTTCTTTCTTTTTTTTTTAAAGATTTATTTATTTATACATACAATCTGGGGTGTAGGCCAGAAGTGTGGGGCGGCGAGAGGGCTCACCAGAGACAGAGTGGGGAGCAGAACAGGCAGATCAGAAATACACTGCTGAGGGGAGCAGCGGGTGAGGCAGGAGAGGTCTGCCGCGCCATGTGGGATTCTCCCCGGCTGGGCGTCGAACTCGCATTGCGCGCTGCCGTCAGCTCCATAGTGCAGCGCTCAACCACTGCGCCACCGGGGAGGTCCTGTTTTTTGGTTTTTTAATCAGAAACACCTGTCAGTGATTAATTCATTTCCTTCCACCAGCATTTATAGGGTGTCAGCTATATGCTTGGTGTCGTGTACTAAACAGCGTCCCCATCTTTAGAGAGCTGCTTCCTTGCAGGACACAGTGAATAATAAAGACAAGCACCCACCCCACACCCAACTGTAGCGGGGCTGAGAGGAGGGACAGGCAGGGGCAGGTGGGGCAGCAGGGGAGGGAGGGGCGTGTGGGGGCAGCTGTGTCCAGCAAGGGGGTCAGTGTAGATGGTGAGATGTAGTTAAACCCTGGGAAAGGGGCGTGGGGCTGAGGATCCCATGGAGGGAACAGCCTGTCTTGGTGCCGGGTGTGCAAGGACAGAGGGGTGAGGATCAGTCAGAGCAGAGGGAGCGGGAGGGAAACAGGAGTGGGTGTCAGAGGCCTGGGAAGGGGTCACCCTGTGGGGCTGGGGGTGACTGTGGGGTTGGGGAGTCCCGGCCAGGCTGTGAGCAGAGCAGGACCTGGGTCAGCTCCCAGGTGAAAGGGGCCCAGCCTGTCTGCCTAGTCTGTGTGTCTCCAGGTGGGGGGGTTGGTGGCTCAGGCCAGGCTGGGGCAACACAGGTGAGAAGTGGCTCTTTGGGAGTGCAGGGGGCTCCTGTCCTGTCCTTCCCCAGCCGCTTCAGATCAAGGGCTCTGATGGAGGAGCAGGCTGGGGAAAATCCTTTTTTTTTTTTTTTTTTTTAAATTGAGGGTACCTTAATTTACACAGTGTGTAGATTTTTAGGTGTGCAGTGTCTCCCCCTAGCACCTGTATGTTCATACCCACTACCAAAAGGTCAGTCACAATCCTCCACCAAGCTGTTCCCTCTACCCTCGTTCCCCTCTGGTAATTGCCACTTTGTTGACAGTCTATAAAATGTTTGATTTTAGTCGCCTTTTCCCCCTTCAGGTGCACATATGAGTGGAATTATACCATGTTTGTCTTTGTCCATTTGAGTTAGCACAATTTCCAT
The DNA here is from genome assembly GCA_004024925.1 of Scalopus aquaticus. NCBI lineage: Eukaryota > Metazoa > Chordata > Mammalia > Eulipotyphla > Talpidae > Scalopus > Scalopus aquaticus. Next base: position 18,177 of record PVIJ01019933.1, on the reverse strand, counting down.
CCATATTTTTTTAAATGGCATGATTTCACTATAAAAAAAATCTGAGTACCATTTTATGGGTGTTATTGTTTTTAAAAGATTTATTTATTTATGTATACAAGAGCTGGGGTGTAGGCCAGAGGTGTGGAGGGGTGTGGTGAGAGGATCCACCAGAGTCAGAGTGGGGAGCAGAAGAGGCGGATTGACTGAAATACACTGCTGAGGGGAGCAGTGGGTGAGCCAGGAGAGGTCTGCTGCGCCATGTGGGAAGCTCCCTGGCCACTGGATAGCTTCATAGTGCTGAGACTTAACCCTTGCGCCACTAGGGAGGTCCCTATATTCTATTAATTTCAATAGATCCCTGTTTCTGTTCCTTTCCTCTTGGAGTTAGTTAGTTCTTGAAGTTGTTCTTCATTTTAAAAACTTTTTCCAATTGGGTCCATTGTGCATTATTATTATGAGGTCACCGATTTGATCTTCCCTTTGGTCTCTTCTGCTCCAGGAGTTTCTCCAGGAGAGAACAACTTCTCTGATGATCTCTTACAGCCTCCATCTTTGTGATTTTAATTTAAGGCTTCAATTTCTATTTTCCATCCACTGATTTATTTCCCAAGACATTCATTTATTATTCTGAATTTTGTTTTATCTCTTTGATTCACTTTTCTGTGTTTTCTCCATCTCTTTGAACTTCTTTATTATGGCAATGTTGAACTCTACTTGATAGTAAGATAAGATCTTCCATGTCTTTGTAGTTGCATATTGGAGACTTGTTCTCTTTTTGTGATTTCATATTTCCTTGAGGTCTCAAATTGCCATGAGGCATGTTCCTGGGGCTTATTTTGCTGTGTTAAATGTCTTCTATTTGAGAAAATGCATCTGTAGTGGTAACTTAGAGATTTGTACTACTTCTAATTTACCGTCAGGTGACCCTGTAGTTTCATGTGTTTTTAGATTTGTAACTTACGTAGGTCTAAAGACCTGATATTTGAGCTGCTGAGTCAGAGACTGTGGCCTCAGTCATTAGCCTGTGTGGGGCTCTGGCTGGGAGTGGAAGCTCATGTTTGGGGCACCCTTGACACCCGCCTCTGTCAGTTCAGCCCTGAGACTCTGCCATGTGCACATGGCCCTGAGCTCAGGAGGGCAAGGGCCAGTCCTGAGGGGAGAGTGGGGGTGCCTCCAGCTCTGTGCCTTGTTTCTTCACTGGGGACCTTGTTAGCTGGGAGCCCCAGTCAGAGCTGTGGCCTCCTCACTGTCGGCTCCCCCTCCTCAGGGCCAGGGCTGGCTGAGTGACGGCACCTCAGTTAGTGCTACAGCCTCCCCCACCCTGACCACAGCCTCCCGGTATCTCTCTCGGCCTAACTGTTGGTCAGTGAAGCAGGAATCTCCTCTGTGTCCCTTTTGGTGCTGTCGGCCTGGTGACTGCTGTGTGAGAGATGCTCCAGTTTTGTCGCAAGCCGGGTATTCTCTGGGTGCCCTGTTCACTCATTAACATTGATGATCTTTGAGCAATGAAGCTTGGAATTTCCTCTAACACCATCTTAGCCCTGCTAGAATGCTTTGGAAATGCACATTCTTGGGTACACCCTAATCTACTGCCTCAGATCAGGGATAGGGTCCCCACATTTTATGTTCACAAGACTTCCTGGTGATTCTGGTTCTTGCTGACAGTGAGCACCATGGAGTTAGAGATCTCCTGGAAGGTGCTGCTACCAGGCACACCAGTGACTGAAGGAGAGCCTTTGACATTACTTCTGGGCCACAGGTTGTGGTTATAACAGCTTTCCCAGGTTCAGAATTGCCACTGCTCAATCCTTCAGGTCAGCTGTCTTCCCTAGGACACCATCCCTTAGCCTCCCTGGGCCTCCCCCTGTGATGATGTGCGTTCCCCTATATGACCGTGTGTCTCTCAACCTTCTAACACCCATGTCTGTGTTCACAGAGAGTTTCCGTGTGGTCGGCCCGCCAGGCCCCATTGTGGCAGAGCTGGGTGGAGACGTCACACTGCCCTGCTCCCTGTACCCCGTCATGAGTGCAGAGAACATGGAGTTGAGGTGGTTCCGGTCCAGTGTTTTGGAGTCAGTGTTCATCTATCCAGACCGACAGGAGCGACAAGATGAACTGATGGCCCAGTACGCAGGGCGGACCTCGCTGGTGGGGGATTTACTCAGTGAGGGGGCGGCTGCTGTGACCATCCACAAGGTCCAGGCCTCTGACAACGGGCCGTACACCTGCTTCTTCAGCAACGGAGTCTTTTACGGGGAAGCCAGCTTGGAGCTGCAGGTGGCAGGTTAGTGACGTGGTTTAATATCTCAGAGTCTTGGAGTTTTGGAATTGGGGAGGAAATAAAGGCAATGCAATTTAGTTTTTTATTTCATTTATGAGTAAGAAAAGGCTTATTAATTCATGTTTTATTAAATGTAAATATACAGGACACCTACTCTATGTCTGGCCTTGTTCTAAACTCTTAGATATACCAGCCAATCTAATAAAGTTCTCCACTCTGTGAGTTATATTTGTAGTGGGAGAGAGCAATCATAGTAAACAACCAGGGCAGAAATGATGTTCGGAATAGAGAAGTGACGGAGGCAAGAAGCTAAATGGAATAGGGGAAATGGGTCAGCAGTGGGTCAGGGACTCAGAGGAGGTTACAGTAATAAACAGTAGCTCAGGCTGGTGCTGCTGGAGCAAAGGCTCCAGGGAAATGGGAATATAGATGAGTAGATATCTGATGTGTGGGTGTTCATTTCTTCCCAGTTTTATAGACAGATATCACTGGTCAACAAATTTTTGTAAAATTCATGTTACTGAAATAAAATTAGTCATTTCCTATCAATTTGTATGACTCAACACGAATATGACAGTCAAATTCTAATTTTGGTTCTAAATTTTGTGATCTGCAATAAATTGATGTTTACATCACAAAATGCATCCCAATAATAATAGGCCTACGGTTAATACCTGTAAAAATTCAAATCATAGACTACTTCTTAGATTTATTTGTTTGTCTATTGTACAGCTGTTCAGGAGCATCTCTGGGGAGTGTCCAGCAGTCGCCAGCCAGCATTGTAGGGGACCATCTTTGTTCCATTGATGCAATATCTTGATGAAAGCTTTCGCCATGTTCATCACTAACCATACCACAGTTTTCAGGGAAGAAATCCAGATGGGAATGAAGGAAGTGGATCTTTAGAGACATATTGCAGCCAAGTTTCTGGTACTGCATCTGCATGTCTTCTACTAGTTCCTTGTAGTTTGCTGCCCTAACATTCCCAAGAAACTTTGTAGACACTAGGCGAAAAGCATTCCATGCTTGTTTTGCATCACCCTATAGCAAGTTGTTGAACTGGTCATCTTTGAAGTGCTCTCGAATCTGAGGACTCACAAAGACTCCCTCTTTAATCTTTGTTTCACTGAATCGAGGAAATTTTTCATGCAGGTATTGGAAAGCTGGCAAGGTCAGGTCCATGACTTTCACGAAATTCTTCATCAAACCTAGTCTGATGTGAAGGGGTGGTAGCAGGATTTTGTGAGCCTTGACCAGAGCTGGGTGCTGGATATTCTTCTCTCCAACTGCTACATTTTGTCTGCGAGTCCATTCCTTCCGCAAGTAGTGCAGTTCATTTGCTCGGCTATCCCACTCACATAAGTAACACATGTATTTTGTATATCCCTGCTGCAGTCCCATTAAAAGGGCAACTAGTTCAAATCAACACAGATGTGCCAGCTGTACTTGTTATACTCAATGGAATTCAGTAGCTGCTTTAAGTTACTGTATTTCTCTTTCATGTGGACAAAATGCGCTACTGGAATAGATCGAAGATGGTTTCCATTGTGCAAAAGCACTGCCTTAGGACTCATTTTCGAAGATTCTAGAAATAGTCTCCATTCTTGTGGGTCATGAATGATTTCCAAGACATTCATGAGGCCCTCAATATCAGAACAGAAAACCAGAGTACTTTTCTTTCTGAAGAAAGTCTCCAACTGCTGGTGGTGCTTTCAATGTAACGTAATTGTGACATCTTCTTCTAGAGGATTCCATTGTTGGATTATTGAGGCTAGGAATTCTGCCTTGTTCTTGGATAAGTCCAAATCACAAGCCAGGTCATTTAGCTCTTCCTGTGTTAGTCTGTGTGAGGTTGATGATGCACCACAGTGAAAGTCTGCATCACTGCATGCTGATGGACTGAGAAGAAGAGGTCGGCTCACCCTTGTCCTCATCATAGGAATCAAGAGAATATTCTGCTGGAGGTTCTGGAATAGGAAGTCCCTCACCATGTGGAACTGGTCTCACTGTAGACGGAATGTTTGGGTAGACTATTCTCGACTTCTTTTGCTTCGTTATTCCACCAGAAAGAGGAGGAATCAAGCAGAAGTAACAGTCTTTTATGTGGTTCCTTGGCTTTCTCCACACCGTGGGGACTGCACATGGCATGGATGGTTTTTTGCCATTTAACCACTGCAAAGGCTGTGTTGTACATGTAGCACAGCATACATGTGGGGCCCAAGGCTTGTCTTGGTCACCAACCTTGCATCTGAAGTAAAGATGATAATCCTTCTTTATTTGAGAAGTGATACTTTTCTTCTGGTTGGCAAATGTCACTTCCCCACAAATAGAGCAGAAATTGTCCACGCTATTAATGCACTTTCAAGGCATTACTGTTCTGTATTGTGCCTAAATGGATAAAATAATAACAGTTCTATGAAACAGTAGCTTAAACTGTCTCATACAAAAATGTGAAATATTTTCAATGCTCAACCTGTCCGACAGGGCTTTCTAGAGTGCACTGCTGACGTCAGCTTACTTCAGCAGCCGCCTGGCAGTAGTATTGCATTGCATCAGAAAATGATACAATCAACTCTGGATGATGTGTGCATGATGGCATTATGCAATGCGATGCAATATTATATCATTCTAGGCTGATTTAGGATGTTGTTGCAGTCCTACTGGATAAATTGATGCAGTGAAACATGTAAAATGAATTATATGAAATATCTTCAAAATGAGAGCTAGTAAAAAATTTTCAGCATTATGTTCATGTTCAGCACACCGAGATACTACAGATTAGGGCCTTTTTAAGTCAGTAACGATCTCAGTGTTGACCAGTGCAATTAATACGCATCATGTGTAGGTCAAAGGCATACAGCAGAATGATTGATTTACATATACAGTGAATTTATTGCTAAAATAGGTTAAATAACATCCATGTTCTAATATAGGTATAATAAAAAGAAAGAACAAGAAGCAAAGATGAAAAATTTTCTCATTGTGAAAAAAAAATCTTTGGCGTAGGTCTCTTAATAACTTCTCTACATCTCACACAGCAGTGTTGGCTGCAGGCATGTTGTACATCACAGGGAAGGCAATGTCTACGTAGGGACAGCCCATGTGATGCCCTGGGGTGAGCGTGTCTGGTGTGTGATCTGCTCACACGGAGTCCTCATGGCTGGGAAAGAGTGAGGAGCAGGGTGCTGTGAGCTGACAACATGTCATGGAAAGATGATGTGGGGACATGGTGGGAGGTAATGGTTGGATGATTAATGCCACCAAAGGTTTCATAAAAATATTCCATATGATGTAGATATTTGAGCTGGGACATCATTTTATCAGACAGGGCTCCATAAAGCCCCTCAGACTAGACAAAGACAGTTTGATGGAGTCCACAGAGCCTGGTGATTGTGGATAACAGCAGTTAGATTCCTGAGTTTGGAGTGTTGGGCCTTGAGGGAACAGGTGCTAAAAAGTGTGAGAGATGCAGAACGAAGAGGGTTGGGGAGGAGTCAGCCTCAGGCAGAGTCTCAGGGTGCATGTTGTGTTTGTGGAGCAGTTGAAGATTTCCATACCGTAGTACTTAGAATGATGACTGGCAGTAGTGGGGAAAAGGGAGGGGACAATATCCAGATACGTGGAGTGTGTTTATGGGATGGAGAGGAAGACTGACTCATACTGTGGCAGTGGACGGACAGGAGGCCCCATCAGGGAGGTTTAGAAATAAGACCCAGTTGAATGAGGAGAACTGTGTCACAGAGTTCAAAGTGGAAGAGGGGACTGCAGAGGCTTCCAAGATTTCATCGAGTCTGTTTGTTATTTAATGTTAGGGATATTAATGATTTGTATCAGTTACCTATCACCATAATGCTGCTGTGTAACAAAGAACCACAGGGAAAAACTCATTGTTCTACAGTAATGGACTTGTATTTACTATGGGGTCTCTAGCCAATTTGAGATAGACTTGACTAACCTCCACTGGTCTTACTCTTACATCTTTGGTCAGATGGAAAGGTCACCATGTGGACCTTGGCTGGTTTGTTACATGAATGGTCACTGGATCCTGGCTGGGGGAGGACTACTTCAGCTGGAAAGGCTGGTCACAGGCCCTGCCCCATGAGCTCCTCCTCCAGCACCTGGACTGCGATGCCCTTCCATGGAGATGGGGGAGGGAAGACCCCGGGGCAGAACTTTAAACCTCTGCTGAGTCACATAAGCTGAGCTCACACTAGACACATGAAGTCACATGACTGCACCCAGAGTCAGAGTGTGAGGGGATTAAAAGGTAGGTGACAGAGATGAGATATGAAGAAGGATGAGGAATTAGGAATATTTTTATTAAAAATTTACCGCAGATGAGACAACATGACTTCAGATGTAGAATTACCAGTTTTTGAAGCATGTGAGGAATCCTGGCAGATGGAGCTAAAAGCAGGGGAAGTTAGGGAGGCTGATGAGTTGATACTTGGAAGTGATGTATGAGGAGACACAGAAGCTGAGGGAGAAGACGCCCTGGGAGAGGGTGTGAGATAAGATGGGGCTTTAAGGACTGAACCCTGGGACTGTGCTGCCTTCAAGGAGCAGGTGGAGGGAGAAAGTCAGGAAAGGGGCTCAGCAGGGGGCCAAGTTACAACAGGACACCTGAGAGGAAAGTAACCACTCCAGACTCCAGACAGAGGTGGTTTCAAGATGAGGTCAGGAGTGTCTGACCTGAATGGAGAGTATATGAAAGGACTGTGAGGACTGCGGTTGAAAAATGGGAGACTTTTGTTGAATCACTTAGACTAGAAAGTAATAGAAGGAGGAGCTGCACAGTGGTGACTGAGATGTTAGTGAGAAATGACAAAATACAGCGGTTTATGGATTACAAGGGGTAGTCTTCTAACAAGAAAAGAATCCTACAGTAATTTGAACACATTTATATCACTATAAATATAACAGGTAGAAAGGTAGAGATTAACATGTCAGTTCATCATCTTGCTCCCCCACCGGTAGTCTTCCATCAGACCCCCCAGAATGCACCTGACAGTCTCCCCTGCAGGTGTGCACAGGTGGGCCCTGCCCCACCTGGCTCTCATCTCCCCTCTGCAGGTGTGGGCTCTGCCCCCCAAGTGCATATCACGGGGCCAGAGGAGGACGGGGTGCGCGTGGTGTGCACGGCCTCGGGCTGGTTCCCAGAGCCCCAGGTTCAGTGGAGAGAACCCAGTGGGGGGCAGTTCCCGAAGTTCTTCGAGGCGTACCCCAAGGACACTGAGGGGCTGTTCAGTGTGGAGGCCGCCCTGGTGGTGAGAGACAGCTCTGCAGGGGGCGTGACCTGCTCCGTCCTCAACCCCGTCCTGGGCCAGGAGAAGGCCATGGCCATGGTCATCCCAGGTCAGCGGTGCCCCCACCCCACTCCCTGCGGGGTCAAAGGGAGGGGCCAGCACCCCCCGTGTGCTGGGCTGGGCTGTCCTGGGCTGTGTCCTGATGGGGTCTCTGGGGGTCTCTGGCCGCAGAGCCCTTCTTCCCCTGGGCCTCCCCCTGGAAGCCGGCTCTCCTGGTGAGCCTGCCCCTGCTGCTGCTCCTGCTCCTGGGGGCCGCCGGCTACACCCGGAGAGAACATTCCACACGGATGCGGGAGCTGCGGGAACAGGGGAGTCTGTGCCAGGCTAAGGAGGAGGACAGACAGACCAAGGAGAAGACCCTGAAGGACACAGGTGAGGCAGGGCAGGGGCCAGGGTGGTGAGGGTGGCCGTGGGGGCTGAGAGCAACAAGCCTGTGGCTGAGCGAGAGCCCAGGGGTCAGAGCAGGAGGCTGAGGAGACCCAGAGAGGACAGTGGAGATTGTGGCTAATTGGGTCTCTAGTTGGAACTTGCAGGACACAGAGAGGTTCTTTTTTGTGGGTTCTCTGTGCACACAGATTTTATTCTTAGAGATGGATTTTATGCTTACTTTTTCTCACTCTCTTTCAGCTGAACTCCAGGCAATTCTAGGTAAGCCCTGCTCTCCCTCCTGAACTCTCTGTCCCCTTCATTGGAGACATTCTGGCTCTTAGCTCACCTGTTTCCTGTGTCACTTTTCAGACCAGAGGAAGGCCGCTTACCTGGCTGGTGAGTGATGCTCCAGGTGTCCTCAGTCCCTGTCCCCTGCTCCCAGTGGTCCCTCCCCTTGTCTGTCTAAGCACATCCCTGGGGTGGAAGTGGGAGCTGGTGGGAGGCGGGACCCTGCTCATGGGCTCTCCCAGACTGGGCTGCTGTTCTCCCCATGTCTTGGAAGCCTGGTGGGATCGTGACCCCTGGAGTCAGAGGACTTCCCTGGCTAGAGCGTGATTCTCTAGATGTTCTGGGTCTCTGTTCCCAGAGGTCCCAGCCCTTGTGTGTCTAAGCAGACATGTGGACCCTTTTCCTGGGCTGGAAGTGGGAGCTGGTGGGAGGCAGGATCCTGCTCCATGGGCTCTCCTAGATCCCGGTCCTGCTTCCCTCTTAATCTTGGGGTCCTGGTGGGTGGTGACCCCTTGAGTCTCCTGCATCCTGGGTCTCACTCCAACCCTGACCCTCCCACTCTAGTGCTGGCTTTCTAGCCTTCAGTGCATCTCATTCTTGGTCAGCACCTGGAAGCAAACCAGCTGTTCTGAGAATTTATAAGTAAATGGGCTCTTGAAGTTTAGTAGTGTGACCTCCTCCTGCCCTCTCTCCCCACACACCACCCAAGAGAAGTCTGCTCTCCCTGTTCCTGAAGATGTTGATCAGCAGTGATGGGAGAGGAGTGGACATTGTTTATGTTTAGAAATATTTCATCTGAGAAAGACGGGCCACTGCTCGTCCATGCTGTGCCCATGTTGTGTTTTTATTTCATATTCCCATAATTTCCCAGGAAATACTGAATATAATAATTATGGACTAATATAGACATTAAAAAAAATCTTCCCATTTACTGGTTTTGACCCTGTGCAGCAACCCCGAGCAGCACGTGAACAGGAGCTCTGAGGCTGCGGGTTCCAGAGCCGCTCAGGGACTCACCCAAAGCCCCACAGCAGCAGCAGTAGGGCTGGGTCCGTCTGTCCTGCAGGCCCCTGACCTGAGCCAGGGATGTCCCACCACCCCCTGCTGTCTGCACAGGGCAGGAGGTCATGACCTCTCCAGCTCTCCCCTCCCTCCCAGAGAGTCTTCCCTGCAGAACAGGGGTCACCCAGGGCCCGTGGGTCCCATGAGCAGGTGGTTGTGCTGAGGTCTCCCCTGTGTGTTCCCTTTCAGCCTGGAGGAAGGCCCAGCTGTACGCAGGTGAGTGGCCCTGAGGGGCCTGGGACGTCCCTTCCCAAACTTCTCTCTTTCCATTCTCTATCAGGGGAATCCCACCAGTAGGGGTTGGGGTCCCTGGTCTCCTCTCACTCTGGAGCCTCCATCTAGAACTGCAGCGCCCCCCTTAGGCGCACAGACCTGCCTCCTCCTGCCCTGTCCTCCCTGCAGGTCATGTGGGGTCAGGACGCCCTCTGACCCCTTGTCACCTGGTCCTTCCTGTGGTGAGGACGGGGTGGGGGGGGGTCAGTGTGAGGAGAGGCTGCAGCAGGGTGAGTCTGTCTTTATCAGGAATTACTGATCTCTAGAAGGTTCCAGAAATCCTGCTGGCCTGCTTATGAGGCAGGTTTTGCTAAGGGGTCCTTGGTTATGGATCCTTCTGTAATAAAAATTCATGTCCTCTTTGGTATCTAGTTTTGTTTTTCCATTTTCCTCTTGTTCTCCCTCATGCTCTGGTCCATGTCTACGCTGAATATGTGCTCTAAGACTTTTGGTTGTTGAGGATTTCGTAGCTTTAGAAACACTTGATTTTGTATCAAACTCCTGTGTGTGTGAGAGAGAGAGTAACAAGATAAAAACGTAATATGTGATTTTTCAGAACATCCCCTCCCATTGGAGGAGAATCCTCCATCTGCTGGTCATTGTTCATTTCTTTAAGAGTTAAGGCATAAGGCCTGGAAGCGAGGAACCTAGAATGGTTACAATCCTTTCTAAGAGAAGGGGTGGGGAGAATTTCAGAAAAGAGAAATCCAGAGGGAGGAGCAATATAGGAATTGGAGGAATATAGCAGACGTATCCATTGATTAAAAGTGACCTGCAGTTTCTGAGCATTGTAGCTCTTTACCTGTAGCTTAAAGACAATCACAAGTTCAGTCAATCAGTTCCTTACAAGTACCTGCAGTCCTTAAAATTTTGTTCACCTACTATTTTTTCAAGAATACTAGTTTCCAGGGTGGTCAACCAGGTGGTTGGTGAATTGAAAAACATAATTCAGTGGTCATATCTGGGTAAAGACCTCTCTGTTCAGTTGGTGTCCAGCCTTTCAATCCCTGGATATTTTTTTATAGCTGAACGTGAATGGAAAGTTGCAGCATATCAGTTGTGCGTGTGTGAATCAAAAAGATAAAGTTATCAACTAAATATTTCCAAACATTTCCCCCTGTCAATCCTATGCCCCTCTCTTGTAGAAAACCAGGCATGGGCCCTGCTGTGTCAGTGTCTCGCGTCCCTCACGTGAACTGTGTGTCTCTTGCAGATTGGCGGAAGGAGCAGTTCCGGGCCTGTGAGTGACTCTGGGTTCTCTCTGGGGCTGCTCAGCTTCTGGCCTTTCCTTCTGTTCTCTGTGTGGGCACAGGGTCTGCCCCCTCCGTGGGGTTGGGGTGGGTGCAGCTGTGACATCACACAGCTGGGCTGGGGGTGACTGGGCATGGGTGCTGAAGAGGCTTCTTAATCCTTGGGATCTAGGCGGGTCCTCATGGGTTCTGTGACATAGCTGATGCCCAATAAGACTTGTGGCTCCTCTTGCTTGGGGGACTGTGGGCTGGAGCCACATGTTCTCATTTCAGGAAACATCCGTCCCCCGTTAGCCTATTATCTGGGGTGAGGTGGTGTGTGCCCTTGTTATGGGGTGGGAGTGGGGTGGGTCTGGCATAAAGGGTTCTTTTTTTTGCAGGGCCTGTCACTCTGAATCTATGTTCTACCTGTCCTCCAAATGTCCGGCTATATAACAATAAGAGTCTGGCCTGTTATGGTGAAGTCAGTGTGTTGGGACTTGAGGGCATCACCTCAGGGCGCTGTTACTGGGAAGTAGAGGTCAGGGATGGAGACAGCAGCCGGTGGGAACTGGGAGTCTGCAGGAAAGATGCAGACAGGGAAGAATTATGGAGAGTTTCACCCCAGTGTGGGTTCTGGGCCGTGGGGATAGATGATGAGTTTTTTGCCTGGACTCGTCCTCGTACTTGGCTACCCCTTAGGCAGCTTCCCCACAGGGTGGGGGTTTTCCTGGACTATGATCAAGGGGACGTCTCCTTCTATGACATGACTGATGGTTCCCACATTTTCTCCTTCCCTCCTGAGTCCTTCTCTGGGACCCTCTTTCCATATTTCAGACGTGTCTATGGAGACGTGTCCATGACCCTCTGCCCCCTGGAGGCTGGGCCCCAGGAGCCCTCTGTGCCCATGGACAATCCTCCTTCTCTGGGGGAGCCTGTGGGTCCCCCAGGGGAGGGAACCCCCCTTAGGCTCTGGTGTGGATGGGGCACCCCCAGGGCCTGAAGTCCCCCTCCTCCCCTGACGCTTAAGACCGTGTCCCCATAAGGCCCCTCCCTGCCCAGCCCTGCCCTGGCCTCCTCTTGGATCTGCAGTTTCCCTGTAGACAAAGCTCTGAGTGAGTCCCGGATGCTGGATTCTCGTCTTCCTGATCTGGATGCAGATTCCTGGGCCGTGGCTGTGAAAACAGTCAGGTCAGGCCTTGTGCTGAGGCCGCAGAGGGTAAAATTGACTTACTCTCAACTGGTTTGGGGTAGGATGAACTTTTCCATGGAAATAATTTTTCATTGGTAAAAAACAGAATTTTTCATGGGGTTTTTGTGCTGTTTGGGCAAGAAAGGGGATGAGCTCTGAATTATTGCTTAATTGGAGTTTACCTTATCCAACTGGAGTTTATGCACAGGAATCCAGTGTGAAAGAGGGTCCTTAGATCCATTTTGAGGGGTCTGGACTATCTGAGCAGAATAGTTGGCCATTCACAATTTCAGGGAAATGGTGGGTGATGACCTTTAAGTGGAGCCTAATATTCTCCCTTGCATGCTTCCTACTCTGGAATGGAAGGAGTACACATATGTTTTCAAACCTCATAAAATTTTTATTATTTTTAAAAAACTTGTGGTGTGTTAATGTATAGAATTCAGGAGAAGCATTTGGGTTCTCTTTTTGTGTCAACGACTGTTGGAAGGCGATATCAGCTCCCCGAATTACGATGAGAATGAAGAAGAGACTTTCAGCCTTGGGGTGACTTGGGGAGCTGGCACCTGAGCTCCAGGGACCCCTGTGCTGACTCGGTCCTTCTCCGTCCTGTGGCAAAGGGCCCCGGGAACCACAGCTGACAGAGGAAGCAGATCCTGAGCCCCAGACCTGCAGGGGAGACGTTGTGATCCTCCCCAGGGGACACTGACCTGGTTCTGGTGGGAGGAGAAGATGGAGACGGGGTGTGGGGGAGTCAGACGTCAGTCATGTGTGCGATTCAGGACCAAAAGGATTGTGATAGTTTTTACATTTTCTCTACCTGTTATGTGCATTATTTTCTGTTTTTGGGGGGTATCCTTCCTCTCCTTATCTTTATGCATTTATACCGGTAGTTGGAGTGTGTGCTTCTAATGTATTATTTTGGTAACAGAATAAACAAGGGGAATGTGATTGAACTTGAGAAATAAACTATAGAGCCGTGTTAGCTGCAAAAATTGTGGCTGTCTGCCTTCTAATTTGGGGGAAAGGGAGTACATGTTCACTGGTAAAGGAAGCTTTCTCTTGATAGCTAGAAACACAAAGTGTGTTGTGTGGATGTTCAAATGTGTGTAAGTGGTTGGTGCATGTGGAAGCTGAGCAGTCAGAGGTGTGGACTCTCCCTTCACCCTTGTATTGCTTCCTGGTCCCCATCCCCCCATGTGCCCCCCTGTGTGACCCCGGAGCTGGACCCAGGAGCATGTCTCTTTTGCCACCTGCACAGTGTCAGGATGAGCCTGGAGGGGACACTCAGTCACAGCCGAGGACATGCGTCTCTCCTGGTCGTGCTGCTTTTCTTCTGGAGCCTACAATAGGATGTTTGTCATTATTTTTTAAAATCAAATGTTGGTGCTTCCTCAACTATTGATACCGAACACTGACCTCAGTTTCCCTCAGCCAATAAAAGGAAACAGAGTTTGAAGAAAAGGAAAGTGGTTTAATTTGTCGACAAATGAGTAGGCAGCAGACTCCTGTCTGAAAGCCCACAGTCCTGCTCTCTGGAGGTTGCAGGGTTATTTATACAAAGGGGAAAAATGGGGGAGCTGGGCAAGGGTCTGCAAAGGGGAGGGGGAAGTGGTCCAGCATGGAGGCTGGTGGGGGCCAACTTGCTTTTGTCAACAACTGCTGCTTAACTCCCTTTTCCTTGAAATGCAACAGACAAACCCGTCAAACAAGGGGGCATATTGCAAGAGATAGGGGGAAGACAAACTTGTTAACTGCATCACTATTTTTTTTTAAAGATTTATTTTTTATTTATACATACAAGCTGGGGTACAGGCCAGAGGCGTGGGGTGGCGAGACGGTTCACCAGAGACAGAGTGGGGAGCAGAACAGGAAGATCAGAAATACACTGTTGAGGGGAGCAGCGGGCAACGCAGGAGAGGTCTGCCGCGCCATGTGGGATTCTCCCCGGCCGGGTGTCGAACTCGCGTCGCTGCTGCCGACAGCTCCACAGCTCAGTGCTCAACCGCTGCGCCACCGGGGAGGCCCAACTGCATCGCTATTAATGAAATATTCCTCTCTTCTTAAGAAAAAGTATTAAAAACCGACAGATGGGTAGATACTTGGGTGTCATGATTTTTCAGTCTCACCTTTGGAATAGCAGAGATTATGTTACTAGATACAATGCACATAATTATACAGGGAATGTATAATATTTGACTTGGGGTTTTATCATTAATAAAGAATATGTTTTCTGTGAAATTGCATGTTGTGTGTTCAGTAGAAAAGAAAATTCAAAATTTGAAGTTTATTACCCTCAAAACATTAACTGCTTTTCAAATTTTTCTCAGCTTATTATTTTCTCTTTTTTTGATTAAAAATTTTTTCAGCGTATTTGTCTGGAACAGCATTTCCTGCTGGACAATGAAGAACATGTTCTTCAAAGTCTTCTTTGTAGCAGGTTACTATTTACTAGTTCATTACTTTTACTAAATCAAATAATTTATTGATGTTTTTAACTGAAAGTCATGTTAATGACTTCCTGAAAAGTACACATTTCTTAATTTATAAATATATTTTTTCATTTTTTTAGAGTTTATTTTTATTTTTGCATGGAAGAATTGTGGTGTAGGTCAGAGGTTTGGGGAGTGAGAGAATTCACTAGAGACAGAGTGGGGAGCAGAATAGGTAGATCAACTGAGGTACACTGCTGAGGGGAGTGAGACAGACAGGAGATGTCTGCTGAGCCATGTGGGAAGCTCCCTGGTGGGGGGTCACACTCAGGCCATGGCAGTGACAGTGCTGAGACTTAACCCCTAAGCCACCAGGGAGGTCCCCTATCATGATATTTTTATTAAAAAAAACTTTATTTTAATTATAATAGAAAACTTTTATTCTAGATAATTTTAAAGAAAATACATTAAAAATCCCATTATAGATCAAAAGAAGAAACACTGAAATATCAATTATCTTATACCTAAATGACCTCCCCCTGCAGACCTGAGGAGCAGCCTGAAGAGAGGCTACATGTCTTCAAAGGCATCATGCTGTGTACACTGAATGCAGACAGCCCTCTCCGTGCCAATCACAGCTCCATATAGTGGACTAAACAAACCTCTACCTCTTTATTGTGAATTAAAAGGACAATGGAGACCATTCCTGTGTGGTCTTATGGTGGGGACAGAGGCGGAACAGGTGTCCTGAGGGAGTGTCTGAAGGGTGAATCTATACAGTAGCCACACCTCAGGGCTATTTTTTGTGTGGGGGGTGGGAGCCCCCACCTTCCCAGACGAGGACCATCCTTGTTTCCAGGAGGCTCAGCAGCCCCATGGGGTGGGGACAGGGACAAGGAGCTCTGTGTCCCCGCAGGGTGACCTGCCTGGGGGCTTTGTGTGTGGAGACACAGGGGTCATTCTGGGGATGGAACCTCCCTTCCCCTCCCCCCCATCCCTATGATTGTTTATGTTGGTCCATCTATCTGCCCCTCTCCCCCTGTGTCATGGCTGCTGTATGATCTGGGAGACCCTCCCTAAGGACTCAGCAAACCAGGGGGTCTTGATGCAGCTGCTTAGTGGGTTTGGAGCAGGAGGCCCCTGGGAGCAGGGAGAGGGTGGGGTGTCTCCCGCAGGCCCCTCCCTGAGAAGCTCCCCCTTTCTCTCCCTTCTTGTCTCAACAGGGGTGAAGGCTCCTGTTCTCAGGACCCCCTGTGGCCCCCTCAGCTCCCCTCCCTCACAGACCCAGCCCCTCCCCATAAGGCTGCAGGGAGCAGCTCAGGGTAATTTCCTTCCCCCTGACCCCCCATCTCCCCTTCTCCTCCCTCCGCCTCTCAGGGCTGGACAAAGACGGGGTCTCCATGGGGGACACTCTCCTCACTGGAGACTGGACTCTCTCAGCAGACACTGGAGGAGGCTTCAGCTGTGTGCTCCCCTACCCCCTGGGGTTCAGCCTTGAGCCCCCCCCCCACCACAGTCCCAGGCCCCCTCCTGTGTCAGGGTCTCCTCAGCAGGGAAAGACTCTCAGGGCAGGAGCTGAGCAGCAGGTGCAGCTTGTTCCAGCAAATGTGGGGTTCCCTGGGGAGTCAGGGCTGGAGCTGGGGGCGCTGCTCAGCACCTCTGCCAGGAGCAGCCTCTGCTCCCCCCTCCTGCTCTCCTGGGTGTGTCTCAGGTTCTGGTCCACTTGCTCTGTGATTTTTTTCAACTTCACCAAGTGCCCTGGATGTTACAAATTGCAAGGCTGTCTCCCCTGACCCCCTCAATTCCCCCCTCAGTCTCAGGATAAGGGAGTCTTTTGTTTTCCCCAGATGCATGCAGCAGGCTGTGAATAAAGGTCTGCTGATCAGTGTGGGGATTGAGTCCCATAACCTTTCAGTAGGGGTGTTAATGTGCAGTCTGAGGGGTATCCTGAGACTCCCAAACTTGCATGCTCCAAATGTGTTCTGCCCTCTGCTGAATAAAGAGATAGCATATTCTGGGCCTCCCTGGTGGGCAAAGGGTTAAGTCTCAGTGCTATGAAGCTATCTGCAGACACTGCAGCACAAGTTTGATCCCCAGCCAGGGAGCTTCCCACATGGCACAACAGATCTCTCTTGCCTCTCCCGCTGCTCCCTCAGCAGTGTATTTCAGTAGATCTGCCTGTTCTGCTCCCCACTCTGTCCCTGGTGAATCCTCTCACCACCTCACACTTCTGGCCTACATCCCAGCTCTTGTATGTATAAATAAATAAATCTTTAAAAAAAGAGAGCGAGCACATTCTTAGTGTGAAAATACTTCAATAGAATAGTGTGCATAGAGAGAGTATGTATAATAATTCCCCAACCAATCACCCAAAGTTACCCATCCCTTTGTGGGCAAATGCCCAGGCAAATAAAATTGGCTCAAAGCAGGGCCACTGAGACCCAAAAGTCTGCCACAAGTGTAAGGCACCTTCTTGTGGGGACCCATAGAAATGGGGTAGAAGGAAACAAGCAAGTCTGGAAGGAAAATAGCAAAATGAAAATATAAGTCAAGATCTCGGCTGCAATGTCACCCTCCTCACTGGTCTCTCATCAATGTGTCTACATATTTCTCCTTCAAGTCCCCAAGTCCCAGAGGCAAGTCCAAAACTGTGAAGCAGGCCCGCCCTCCTTCACGTGTCACCCTCCTTTCTGCTCCCCCTGTGTAGTCCTAGTCTCTCCCCAAGACTAAGTCTCCTCCGCTTGGTCAGCAACACCCTTCATTAGGTGGGAAGTCTCTGTTATAGGGGCTCCCTGGTGGTTAGAAGAGAGGGATGCGTGAAGGAGAAAAACTTTAGGTTTCAAGATGTAGGGGTGTGTGTGTGTGTGTGTGTGTGTGTGTGTGTGTGTGTGTGTTGTGTTCCATGAATGCTGCCCTTATAGCCTCAGTCTCTTGGCTCAGGTGCGCCCACTTACACACGCCCACACCATATTTCAGGGCTCCCCTGCTAGGCATGTGTTTTCTGAGCCCACGCTCCAAGCATTCAAGGCTGCAGTGGAAGCCACAGAGCCCAGCTGCGTAAAAGCCTGAGCAATTTCACCTGTCCTACAGCACAAAGAAGAGCTAAGTCTTCAGTAAGTTCATAAGCTTGTCATTAAGTCTCACCACCCAGGACTCAACTTGGTGTCCCTTCCTGTGGTCACAACCTGCCAGGGAACTCTTCACCTGATTTCTGTCACCACAGATCTGTGTTTGCCTGTTCTTTCACTTCATCTATCTGGATCCTGCAAGGAGGGGTCTTTTGTCTCTGGTTCCTGCCCTCCTGTCCCCATTTCTGAGATTCCTCTTGTGCATCCTCCTCTCCCTCCCTCATTGTCCACCCTGCACTGGCCACAAGGGGGCAGCAGAGTCTCAGGGACCTGGGAGATGAGTTTGCCGGCCTTTCTATTGGTCCCTGGACCCCTTCCCCACAAAACAGCTCCTCTTCCTGGTTCCCCCAGGCAGGTGCTACAGGATGGGCCTGCTTTCCTCTGGCAGCCCTGCTGCTCCAGAGACCCTCAGGGGTGGGGGTTTGAAGCAGGGATCTTAATTTTTTGCTCACTCACTCCTGTCAGTGATATTTCTGAATATGCAGCTCAGCCAACACATATGTGCAAATATTACACAGATTACAAAAGTAACACCTTTAAAGGAATGAGATTACATAATTTTTTAACAGAAATTCCACTGTATTTTTTGCCTTCCCTACTGACATCTGATTTCTGTTTTTTTTTTTTTTTTGTCT
>PVIJ01019932.1:0-22201 GCA_004024925.1 Scalopus aquaticus | reverse complement strand
CATGCTCAGAAATGACAAAGGCACCGGGATATAGGTAGGGCCCCAGGAGCAGCTTGCTGTGCTTGTTGAGAACAGCCAGATTCAGAACAATGAGAAATCTGTAACAAGGAGAAAAATGAGAATATCTTTTGCTTTGACACACATAGACTGTCTCTTTTGGGACACAGGAAACAGTAACAGTTACCCAAGTGGGGTGGGTGGAACTTTGTTGGCAGGGAGAAAAAGGTGGGAGGGAGACTTTTCATGGTCTACCTTCTGTGTTTTGTGAATTTTGTATCACGTGACCACAGTACCTCTTTGGAAAAAAATGTAAACCTTTATTTAAAATACAGAAAATTTAATTTGCCCCCTCTGTGCAGGAGAGTGCAATTCAGTTGTTAAAGATGATATTCAAGTCTTTAATAGAGTTACAGCCAAATTGGGGGTGTAGCAGGCATGTGGGCGATTCAAAAGAGCAGATGATTCAAACTCGTTTGTGATGGGTACAACCAGATGCGCTCTGCTCAAGACCCACGCTCTTCCCAGGCCCCTCTGTGAGTATGTGTGTGTGTGGGGGGGGATGCGGGGGCGGTGGTAGCTTGAGCTTGTCCTCTTCTAGCACAGACCCGTGACCAAGGAGGGGGAAATGGAGAAAGCAGAAGGTAAGCCCCTCTTCTCTGTCCCCGTGAAATTTTACCAGATGGGTCACCTTCTATTGTATGTGCTTGTTGTTTTCCATCTTCGAGGTTCAAGAACTGACCTTGGAGCATGGGAAGTGGCCTTGACCTTTGTGACACTGAGGAAAAATTTAAAAAGTTACACTGTGTAAATTTAAAAATTTACACGGAGGCAGATGACTATTCCACAGAACAGAACTTGGCCATGGAGAAGATGAGATTCATAACTTCTTAAAAACATGGTAAAGTACACATAGCATAAATGTGCCATCTTAACCATTTTCAAGTGTCCATTTCAGTGGCATTAAATATATTCACTTTGTTGTGCACCCATCCCCACTATCTACCTACAGAACATTTTCATCTTCCCAAACTGAATCTCTGTCCCCATTAAACCCAACTCCCCATCTCCCCTCCCCCAGCTCTGGCACCCACCATTCTTCTTCCTGGCTCAAGGAATCTGACTCCTCTAAGAGCCACACATAAGTAGAATCATACAGTATTTGTCTTCCTGTGACTGACTGACTTCTCTCAATATAATGTCCTCTGGGTTCACCCATGTTGTAGCATGTGTCAGGATTTCCTTTCTTTTTAAAGCAGAATGATATTCCTTTGGCTGGATGGAGCAAATTTTGTTTATTCAGTCCTCCACCAATGGACACTTGGGTTATTTCCATCTTTTTTTTTTTTAAGATTTATTTATTTTTGCATACAAGCTGGGGTGCAGGCCAGAGGTTTGGGGCGGTGAGAGGGTTCACGAGAGAAAGATTGGAAAGCAGAAGACCAAAATACACTGCTGAGGGGAGCAGCAGGTGAGGGAGGAGAGGTCTGCTGTGTTTAACCCATTGCGCCACCAGGGAGGCCCTATTTCCATCTTTTGGCTATTGTGATGGGTGTGTCAATCTCTGTTCATGCCCCTACTTTCAGTTCTTTTAGGTATATGCCCAGAAGGAGAGTTGCTGGATCATTTGGCAAGTCTAGGTTTAACTTTTTTTTTTTAAGATTTATTTATTTATGCATACAAGAGCTGGGTGTAGGCCAGAGGTGTTGGGGGTGAGAGGATTCACCAGAGACGGAGTGGGGAGCAGAACAGGAAGATCTACTGAAATACACTGCTGAAGGGAGCAGTGGGCGAGACAGGAGAGATCTGCTGCACTGTGTGGGAAGCTCCCTGGCTGAGGATTGAACTCCTGCTGCAGTGACTGCGGATAGCTTCATAGTGCTGTGACTTAACCCCTTGCGACACCAGAGAGGCCCTATGTTTAACTTTTTGAAGAACCTCCATTCTGTTTTCCATAGTGGCTGCACCAGTTTACATTCCCAGCAGCAAAGCCCAAGGGTTCCAGCTTCTCCTTGTCACATGGTTGTTATTGTTATTATTAATATTTATAGAAGCTATCTTCAGGGTGTGTGGTGGTGAGTCTTGATGTTTAAGAAGGAAGCCCAGACTATGTGTCATCTAAGCTTGTGGGGCAGGAAGTTGAGCAGAGCCCCTGAGGTCCTGGGAAGGGAAAGGCCACTGACTGTTGCTAGGACTGGTTCCTGTCTGTGTCTTGGGTGCAGGAACTGCTAGGGGGTCATTTCAGGCCAGGGGGGTCACTCAATGTGTAGGGTGCTTGTCTGCATTTCAACTTTGGCTTCTCAAGTTAGGCAGTAGAAAATATCCCTCATTCACTCACACAGCCTTCCACTCTGTCTTTATTGAGCACCTACTCTGTGCTGGGTGCTGTTCAAGACTCAGGACACACCTGGGCACAAAACCAAGTCTTTGCCCTGTTGTGCTGACACTTGGATGGGGAGATAGACAAGAAGCCACTAAGTGCATTTTCAACCAGTAAGAGTCCTTATAGATTAATAATTTCTCGTCATTGAACCCTACAAATTAAAGAGGAGTATACAAGAGTCTGACTCAAGTCGATATAGGATGGAGAAAGTTAGTTTTCCTGAGATATTTCAGTTCATTTGCAGTACCTGCATTTCACTTCAAGGAACGGGACTTAGAGCTGCAGTATTTTTTGTTTATTTTTTGGTATTGGGTTTTTTTTTTTTTTTGGCTTCATTAGCATTCAATCTAGATACTGCCTGGAGCTGAAATGTCAATTGCCAGTTAGTTTTAATACAACACAATATTTATGACACAGTGTCTTATTGACTAGGTAGTCAATGTCTTAAAAAGAAATGTTTCAAGAGATTCCTATTATCTACTTCATGTTAATATCTGAAATTTCTTGTATTTCATTAAAGTCAATGTGCTTGTGGTATTTCATGTTTATGAATACTGATAAATGCACAGTTGCAAAGACTTTCAGTAAAAAAAAAGAAGGAAAAGAAAGCACACTGATATTGAGGGTGATAAATACTATGAAGAAAAACAGAGCAGGGAAAGGGCATAGAAAGTGATGGTTTTATTTACTTGTAAGTGCTGTTAAATCACCTGTTTTCAGCACACAGTAGAATGGCCTATCCTGGCATCCTTTGGGAGGGTCATGTGACTAGTTCGGGCCAATGAGCTTTGAGCAGCAAGTAGTAACAGGTATTACTTCTGGGCCAAATTATTTCATCACCAGTGCAAGGCCCTGTGGAAGGTGTTTTCCTTTTGCCACAAGAATGGGACCATCAGTAGGGAAGGCTACTCCTCTTGCCTGAGCCCTGGGTGATTGTGATGAACAGAGCTCATTCACCAAGTTGTGATGAGTGTGTAGTGTGAGAAATGAGCTGCTGAAATCAAGGGGCTACTTGTTACCAGCACCACTAGTTCCACTCTGATTGCTACAGGGGTTGTGATAAATGTAGAAAGAGGAGCCAGATCCCAGAAGAGGGTCATTTGGACAGCGACTTGAGTAAAATGAGGGGAGCCATGCAGATGTGACACTGTTTCTAAAGGAGCAAGCCTGTCTACCAGCCCCCAGGCTAGCACATGCTAAATGTGTTTGAGGAACAGCAAAGAGGCCTGCGTGGCTGGAGCTGAGTGAGTAAAAGGGCAAGTAGAGGCGTGGGGGAGATGAAGGCCTGGAGGTGACAGGACAGATGGTGCAGGGCCTTGTGGGTTTATAGTGAGGAATTCAGCACCCCCCCACACATCATCCCTTATGTTCCTTTTTCCTTTCCTCCTTCCTCTTAACCTCAGAAACCTCACCTCGTTCATGGGTGTCCACTAGTTTATAATTAGTGTGTTCTGTCAGTTCATCTGCTGTGTACGTGTGTGTATATATACATACACATATATATGAAAACTTTCAACATTTGTCTTTATCTTTCTGACTTACTTTACTACACATAATTCTTTTGACCTCCTTCCATTTTGTTCCAAATTCCTGATAGCTGAATAGTGTTCCACTGTGTAGATATACCGCATCTTCTTTATCCAGTCCTTTTTTAGTGGCTACTTAGGTTGCTTCCATGTCCTAGCTATTGTGAATAATGTTGCAGTAAACATATGGAACATACAATTTGGGTGTGATAGTTTCATTTTCTTGGGATAGATACCCAAGAGTGGGATTTCCAGGTCATATGGTATTCCCATTATTAGTTTTTTAGGGTAGGTCCAAATCACTTTTCACAATGGCTGTACCAATTTTCATTCTCACGAACAATATATTAGGGTTCCTTCTTCTTCACATCCTCTCCAGTACTTGTTGGTGGGGGTCTTTTTTTTTTAACTTTTTTCTTAAAGTTTTATTTATTTATGCATACAAGAGCTGGGGTACAGACCAGAGGTGTGGGGAGAGGGTAAGAGGATTCACCAGAGAAAGAGCAGGGAGCAGAACAGGCAGATTGAGTGAAATACACTGCTGAGGGGAACAGTGGGTGAAGCAGGAGAAGTCTGCTGCACCATGTGGGAAGCTCCCTGACCGGGGATCGAACTCATGCTGTAGTGGCTCTAGATAGCTTCATAGTGCTGTGACTTAGCCCGTTGCACCATGAGGGAGGCCCGGGGGGGTCTTCTTAATAAGTGCCATTCTCACAGGTGTGAGGTCATGTGTTTTTGTGGTTTTATTTGTTTAAATATTTATTTATTTATGCATACAAGAGCTGGGTGTAGGCCAGAGGTGTGTGGGGGGGGGGGGTGAGAGCATTCACCAGAGACAGAGTGGGGAGCAGAACAGGAAGATCCACTGAAATACACTGCTGAGGGGAGCAGTAGGCAAGACAGGAGAGGTCTGCTGAACCATGTGGGAAGCTCCCTGGCCAGGTATCGATCTCATGTAGCAGTGGCTGCTGATAGTGTCATAGTATTGAGACTTAACCCCTTGTGCCACCAGGGAAGCCCCCCTTTTTGTGGTTTTAATGTGCATCTCTCTTATTAAAAATGATGAACATTTTTCCATACATCTATTGGTTTTCTGGATGCCTCCCCCCCCCCACCACCACCTTGGAGAATTGTCTATTCAGATTTGCTGCTCGTTCATTAAATGGGTTGTTTGTTGTTGTTAAGTGAGAAATTCAGCTCTTACTTGAAGAGTCACGAAGAGCTCTGAGCCTGATGCTGGAAGCAAGGGAAGCATTTAGCACGGACCCAGGAACACTGTAACTGCCTTAGACAGTAACCATGGTGACTGCTATTTCTATTGGTTTTAGTATTTTAATACTTGAGAGGAACTCTTCAAGTGTTTGTTCTTTTCTCTGCAGCTAAAGTGCTGTTACGTGAAGAACTACACAGATTTTTCTGGTTCCTACTTTGGATGACAGCTGGCCACACCTACCTCACTAGAACAGCAGCCTGCAACAGGCATGCTGTGTCCTCAGATGTTATCCACCAGGGGTAACTTGAGGTTTTGTTGGGTATCACCTAGTGGAAGCCAAGGACTATAATTTTTGTTGTTGTTACGTTTTATTTTTTTAAGATTTATTTATTTATTTACACAAGAACTAGGGTGTAGGCCTGAGGTGTGAGGGGGTGAGAGGATTCACCAGAGACAGAGTGGGGAGCAGAACAGGCAGACTGACTGAAATACACTGCTGAGGGGAGCAGCGGGCGAGACAGGAGAGGTCTGTTGTGCCATGTAGGAAGCTCCCTGGCTGGGGACCAAACTTGGGCCATAGCAGTGATAGCGCTGAGAATTTAACCCCTATGCCACTTGGGCGACCCCAAGGGCTCTGACTTTCATAAAAATTGAATATTTGTGGGAACCCCAGCAAAGGGGACTGAGGGGAAGAGAAAGTTTCTCTCACTGGATATTCAGTACATTTTGACCACACAACCTTGGGGAGTTAGGGTTACCATCCCTGTTTTGCAAATGGGGAATCTGAGGCTGGAGCAGGGGTGGGCGGAACCTGACTAAAGGTCATGTGGCTTTGGTAGAGCTGCGATTTGAAGCCCCCTTGGCCTGAGTCCATTGCCTGGGCCATACTGCTTGCAATACAGAGAATTTAAACTGCAGAATAATGATGCAAAATTGTCTATTCTCTTGACAGTGACAACAGCCACACAAACTCACTTTGTGAGTTCAATCGCTGTCACATCCCTTGGGGTGGGGACTGCTCTTCTCCTATTTTACAGATGAGGAAACTGAAACACAGATGGGTTTCCACAGCCAGGGAGTGGGGTAGGGACAGGCTCCAAACCCTATATTTCCCCACCTTCTCCTTGACTTTTCCTGCTGGTGAATGAACACAAGAGCCTTCTCCAAGGAAACAAATGGAATCATACATTCATTCATTCATCAATTCATTCATCCACAATGACTCTGGACCCCATGGATTAACGGCTCGGGGGGAAGCCTAGGCCAGGTCTCAGAGATGGACTTGGGGCCACACGCTGGCACGCTGCACCCTGCACAGCCTGCCTGTCACTTCCTGACCGTCTCTCTTCCCACTCACTCCAGCTATACTTGCTTCCTCCCTGAGCTGCCAACACACCAGGCACATAATTGCTTTAGTGCCTTTGCATAGGCTGTTCCCTCTGCCTGAAATGATCTTCCCCTAAAGGTCTTCCCACCTTACCTCTCTCAACTCTGTGTTTGGTGAAACTGTTTCCACTCCCTTCTGTGGAAGGAACCACCTTTACTCACCATCACATTCCATCTCCTCACCCTGATCCCATCACCTCTAACATTGTCATCATTCTACTTGCTTATGCCGTGTTTTCCCCACTCAAATGTTGGTCCCACCAAGGAAGGAATTTTGTCTGTTTTGTATGTTGCTGGGTTCTCAGTGCCAAATTCAGTGCCCAGCACACAGTAAGCACTTAATAAATGCCTATTAAGTGAAGAGTGGTATGAACAGTGTGAACAGTGATCTCAAGGCAGTCCAAACTTCCAGATAAAAGAAGTACAGAGATCTTAAAAGGGGGAGTATCTAATGAGCACAAGACAGGGAGTAGAGGTCCCATCAGCTGCAGACACTGCTCTACCTACCCACTGTGTCTGGTATCTTAATCTCTCTGAGCCTCAGGTTCCCCATCTGTAAAAGAGAGCAAAGAATAGTACTACCTCTTGGGGCTTGAGTGAGAAAATACATTAAATGGCCGAATTGGTATTGGATATCATTGGCCCTTCTGTTCATATGTTAAGAGCACTCAGAAATAACTAAGTTGGCTTGTGTCAAGCTACTACCATGTAGATTCTCTTTTTCCTCACAAAAATCTTGTGAAGAGGATCCAGTTAGTTCCATTTATAGCTGGGGAAACCAAGCCTAGAGTGGTGTAGTGACTTCTGCAAGGTCACACAGCTGGATTCCCAGTGCCCAGTTCAGTGCCCAGCAATAACTTGGGACACCTGATTATATTCTTACTGATGGACACACTTGGACATCGGCAAAGATGTCATATTATGGATTGGGGGTTGGGCTTGAGGAGGCCAGGGAAGATGCCGGGGGTAGGGGGAGCAACCAAAGGAGAAGGAACCAAGATCCTTGTGACTTTTCCCCCTTCTCCCTGAATCTGAGAGGGATTTGGGTGGGCTCAAGAGTGGGAGGTGATATGGACTTGGAGTCCATGAACCCTTAACCATGTCCCACCTGCTTTGATATTTTTATCTTTAGGGTTGTTACCCCAAGTTTCTGAACATAACCAAGATTCAGTGCATAAACCTGAGTGGAATCTCCCTGAGGGCAGCAGTGATGCAGGTAAGACCCAGCCTCTGGTGTGCCAAGTACTATTTTGGGCACTAAGGTCATGGCAGTGAACAAAAAACCAAAAATTCCTGCCATGATAGCACTGACATTCAAACAGGAGAGAGAGATGATCATTTCAGTAAAAGAGAAGGTTTGTAAAATAAAGTGATAGAATAGGAAAGGGAATCAGGGAGGGCTTTCCTGAGGAGGTGACATTTGACCATTAAACTGAGGAGTGAGGGAAAGCCACGTGTATGTATGGGGGAAAGTGATTGGAACAGGTGCTGCAAAGGTCCTGAGGCAAGGATAATATGCCTAACTTATTCAAAGACCAGCAGAGAGGTCCCTGTGGCTGGAATTGGGAGAGCAAGGAGGATGGTACAGAGAAGTAAAGACAAGAAGTTTGGTGGGGAGGGGCATAGATCTTACAAAATCTTGTGGGTAGTAGAGAGGAGTTTGACTTTTATTCTGAGCATGATAGAAAGCTATTAGAAGGGTTTAACACTCACTTTTTCACTACAAGCTTTGCTGAGCATCTACTGTGTCCAAGCACTTTTGTAGGCACTGAGGTACAAAGAACTAAACAGATAAAAATTCCCATCCTCTAATATAATAGATGACTGGATCAAGAAGATGTGGTACATATACACAATGGAATACTATTCAGCATTCAAAGAAGATAAACACATGCAATTTGTAGTGACATGGATGGAATTAGAGGGGATCATACTCAGCGAAACAAGCCAGAAAGAAAGAGAAAAATACTGAATGGTTTCACTTATAACAGGACTATAGGGAAACCAAATAGGAGAGACACTTGGGGGTGTGGGGGGAGGGGGAGGATAAGGGCACAAAATGGAGTAGAAAGAACACAAGGGACCATGGAGATGGATCACGGGTGAATTGGTGGTGGGTTACCCAAGGGGAATACAAAATGTAAAAGATATAAATAACAATAAAAATAAATATTAGAAAAAAAATTCCCATCCTCACAGGCTGACATTCAAGGCAGCATGGTCAGACAAAAAAAAAAAAAAACAAAAAAAACGATTTTCTAAATTAGAAAATATATGATACATACCTGTAAGAATGGCATACATAAAAAAGACTCCTAGCAACAAGTGTTGGTGAGAATGCATAGAAAGATGAATCCTTATACATGATTGGTGGGAATGTAAATTGGTGCAGTCATTTTGGAAATCAGTCTGGACCTTATTGCTTAAAAAGATGAAAATAGAAATACCGTGCAACCCAGCAATTCCATTTCTAGATCTCTATTCAAAGAATACAAAACCACTAACAGGAAGCATTATATGCTCCACAATGTTTACCGTAACATTTTTCACAATAGCTAAGATATGGAAGCATTCTAAATGCACTCTGATAGAGGACTGGATAAAGAAATTATTTATATACACACAATGGAGTATTATTCAGCCATAAGGAAAGATCACATTTTGCCATTAGCAGCCAAATGGATCGAGCTAGAGGGGTTTATGCAAAGTCAGAAGATGTTAACCAGAATTATTAAGACAAATATTAAGTGATTTCACATACATGGGTAATACAATGAAACAAAGCAGATGAACTGACAAAGCAAAATAAAAACAAACCAGTGGACACTGATAAATGAATCAAGGTGACTGGAGCTGAAGAGGGTAAGGTGGGAGAAAGGGTTTAAGAAAATAAAAGAAAGAGAAACACCTGAGCCACAAAATAGGTTGTTGAGTCTACTCAGTCTTGCTTACCAATGGTGACTGGAGCTCCGCTTGTAAATAAATTTGGAGGATCAGAGCTATGGACCAAAAGGGCATAGTTATAAAGCAGTAATGCCCATGTGTGTAAGTGTGTGTGTGTATAATTATGTGTGTGCAGCAGGTATACTATTTCAGACACATTCAAATGTATTTGAATCAAAGACATCAGATTCCACTCAGGTGTTGCCTCCTCCAGAAACCCTTCCCAGACAGCTCCTGGTATGGCCTCCAGGGTGGGTTAGACCTTCCTCCCAGATATGTGATGACCACTTAGCATACCCAGCAGCACATTTAGCCAGTGTATCTCCTCACCAGTCTGTGAACTCCTTGAGGACTAGGACTATTTCCTTTTTTGTCCCCACAATACCAATACCCAGCCCAAGGCTTTGCACAGAGTAGGCCTTCAAGACTTGCACGGGGAAAAGTAGAAATATAATATTGTGCTAAGAAGAACTATAAAACCAGAAAGAGGAGAGGTCATTTTAACAGTTCCTCTAGAAGGGAGGAAAGGTATGAGGGTGCTGGGGGTGGGCCTCATACATGATTCAGGTGAGAACTACCCCAGAGATATGCTTTCTTCAAGGGTAAATGAGTTTTGTCTATATATCCCTCCTGGGAGATGAGTTCAATGTTGAGAATCTGCACTCCAGTCTCAGTAATGCCGCTAGCTCTGTCATGCTTGTGCTATGTCAATGCTAGCTCTGTCAGAATCTCATTTGTAAAATGCACTGCCCAATTATACTGGTCAACAAATTTTTACAAACATCATATTACTGAAATAAAATTAGTCATTTCCTATCAATTTGTATGTGCTCAAGACGAATATGACAGTCAAATTATAATTTTGGCTCTAGTTTTTTTTTGTAATCTGCAATAAAATGATGTTTCCATCACGAAATGCATGCCAATAGTAATAGGCCTACGGTTAATACCTGTAAAAAATCAAGTCATAGACTATTTCTTAGATTTCTTTGCTTGTTTCTTGTATAGCTGTTCAGGATCATCTCTGGGGAGTGTCCAACAGTAGTCAGCCAGCATTGTAGTGGACCATTTTCCCTGGTATCTTTGTTCCATTGATGCGCTATCTTGATGAAAATGTTCGCCATGTTCATCACCAACCATACCACAGTTTTCAGGGAAGAAATCCAGATGGGAATGAAGGAAGTGGATCTTTAGAGACATTTTGCAGCCAAGTTTCTGATACTGCATCAGCATGTCTTCTACTAGTTCCTTATAGTTTCCTCCCTAACATTCCCAAGAAAGTTTGTAGACTCTAGGCGAAAAGCATTCCATGCTTGTTTTGCATCACCCTGCAGCAAGTTGTTGAACCAGTCATCTTTGAAGAGCTCTCGAATCTGAGGACCCACAAAAACTCCCTCTTTAATTTTTGCTTTGCTGAATCGAGGAAATTTTTCATGCAGGTATTGGAAAGCTAGTGAGGTCTGGTCCATGGCTTTCACGAAATTCTTCATCAAACCTAGTTTGATGTGAAGGGGTGGTAGCAGGATTTTATGAGCCTCGACCAGAACTGGGTGCTGGATATTCTTCTCTCCAACTGCTACATTCTGTCTGCGAGTCCATTCCTTCCGCAAGTAGTGCAATTCACTTGCTCGGCTACCCCACTCACATAAGAAACACATGTATTTTGTATGTCCCTGCTGCAGTCCCATTAAAAGGGCAACTAGCTTCAAATCACCACAGACGTGCCAGCTGTACTTGTTATACTCAATGGAATTCAGTAGCTGCTTGAAGTTATCGTATGTCTCTTTCATGTGGACAGCATGCACTACTGGAATAGATGGAGGATGGTTTCCATTGTGCAAAAGCACAGCCTTAAGGCTCAGTTTAGAAGAGTCTAGAAATAGTCTCTATTTTTGTGGGTCATGAGTGATTTCTAAGGCATTCACGAGGCCCTCAATATCGGAACAGAATACCAGAGTACTTTCCTTTCTGAAGAAAGGCTCCAACTGCTGGTGGTGCTTTCGATATCAAGTAATTGTGACATCTTCTTCTAGAATATTCCGTTGTTGGAGTCTTGATCCTAGCAATTCGGCCTTGTTCTTGGATAAGTCCAAATCATGAACCAGGTCATTTAGTTCTTCCTGTGTTGGTCTGTGTGGGGTGGATGATGCACCACAGTGAAAATCTGGATCACTGCATGCTGCTGGAACAGGAGAAGAACAGGTCAGTTCACCCTTGTCCTCATCAGATGAATCAAGAGAATATTCTCCTGGAGGTTCTGGAATAGGAAGTCCCTCACCTTGTGGAACTGGTTTCAATGCAGACGGAATGTTTGGGTAGACTATTCTTGACTTCTTTTGCTTCAATATTCTGCTGGAAAGAGAGGAACCAAGCAGAAGTAACAGTCTTTTATGTGGTTGCTTGTCTCTCTCCACACCATGGGGACTGCAAACAGCATTGATAGTCTTTTGCCATTTAACCACTGTGAAAGCTGTGTTGTACATGTAGCACAGCATCTATGCAGGGCCCAAGGCTTGTCTTGGTCACCAACCTTGCATCCGAAGTAAAGATGATAAGCCTTCTTCACTTGAGAAGTGATACTTTTCTTCTCGTTGGCAAATGTCACTTCCCCACAAATATAGCAAAAATTGTCCACACTATTAACACACTTTTGAGGCATTACTGTTCTGTATTGTGCCTAAATGGATAAAATAATAACAGTTCCATGTAACAGTAGCTTAAACTGTCTCGCACAAAGTCTGAAATATTTTCAATGGTCCACCTTTCCGACAGGGCTTTATATAGTGCACTGCTGACATCAGCTCACTTCAGCAGCCGCCTGGCTGGTATTGCATTGCATCAGAAAATAATGCCATCAACTCTGGATGATGTGTGCATGATGGTATTATGCAATGTGATGCAATATTACATCATTCTAGACTGATTTAGGATGTTGCAGGCCTACTGGATAAATTTACACAGTGAAACATAAAATGAATTATCTTCAAAACAAGAGCTAATAAAAAATGTTCAGGGCTATATTCATGTTCAGCACAACAAGATACTACAGATTAGGGCCTTTTTAAGTCAGTAACGATCTCAATGTTGACCAGTGTTATTTGTTATGAATCATTCATGAGGTAGAGTGTGTCAGACACTGCACAATGTTCATACCCATCAGTGTGCACTGATTCTTGGAAGTCATTGTCATCAGCTCTAGAGAGGTCTTGCCCAAGACAAGAATCAAAGAGAAGCAGGGGCTGAAAGGTGAAAAGCTCTCCATAAATCACTCCATAAGTTGCTTAAAGACCACTCAGTATGGAAACACTACATACAAGTGTTTTCTCATCCTTTAGCCATATACAAGGAGAGGATCTTTGCCTAGAGTCTAGTTGAGATCAGCCACAGTGAAGTAATCAAACAGGGGCTTCAGTGACTGCACATAAAAAGTAATCCAGACCTTATAGAATTTAGTCCCAGAGTCATCAACCAAACAGAAGCAATGATAACCACAAACAACAACATAAAGGACCCTGGGGAGGGTCCTCCCTGGTTGCCTAAGGGCTAAGTCTCAGCGCTACCACCACTACAGCTATGGCACAGCAGACCTCTCCTGTCTTGCCTGTTGCTCCCCTCAGCAGTGTATTTTAGACAGTCTGCCTGTTCTGCTTCCCACTCTGTCTCTGGTGAATCCTCTCATCTCCTGCACCTCTGGCTTACACCCCAGTTCTTGTATGCATAAATAAATAAATAAATAAATAAAAATAAGTCTTTAAAATATATTTTAAATGTCCAGCTTTCAACAAAAAAAATTACGAGACAGGCAAAGAAATAAAAAATGTGACCAGCACATGGGGAAATAATTAATCAACAGAAACTGACCTTGAAGGACCCTGGATTTTGAATTTATTGGACAAAAACTTTAAATCAGCTATTGTAAATATATTCAAAGAACTAAAAGAGATTATATCTAAAGAACAAAAGGAAAATATTAGAATGATGATACATCTGAGAAGATTGATAGAGATAAAAATATTTTTCAAAAAGAAGCAAATAGAAAATGTTGAATTGAATATACACAAATTGAAATGGGAAAATCAGTAGAACAGCTCAACAGCTAATTTGAATTGCCAGGAGAAAGAATCCGTGAACTTGAAGATGAATCAATTGAGTTTGTTCAGTTAAGGAACAGAAAGAAAAATAATGGAAAATAAAACGAGGAGACACCTTGGAAGCATACAAACATATTCACAATGGGATTCCAGGACAGAAGAGGACAACGAGAAAAGCAGAAAAAATATTTGAAGAAATAATTGTCTAAAATTTCCCCAAATTTAATTTTAAAAAGTTTTACATATCCAGGAAACATAAAGAATGTACACCATAGTAAAATCAAACTGCAAAAAGAAAAAGAGATTCTTGAAAGAAAGCATCAAGATTTTTTTTTTGCATTGGGTTTGCCACGAGAACAAAAGTTTCTTGAAAGCTACAGTTAAATCTAAGCCAAAGTGGGGATGGAAAAGAATCATATCAACATCATCATCACTGGATACATAGATTAAGTAAGCCTGTCACTACTGTTCATCTACAAATGTGGTAGGATTGATAAAAGAGCCATCAAAAAAATTGAAAAAGCCTACTGAGGTGGAAGAGGGATCCTTAGTATGCCTGGGTCTTGGATAAACTGAAAGCTGAACATGAGCATGGTGTCACCATTGATAACTCCCTGTGGCTGTTCAAGATCAGCAAGTGTTATGTGGCCACTATTGATGCCCCAGGACAGTAAACTTTATCAAAAACATGATTACAGTCACATCTCAGGCTGACTATGCTGTCCCGATTATTCCTATTGATGTTGGTGAATGAGAAGTAGGTATTTGCAAGAAGGGGCAGAACTTCTGCACGCCTTTCTGGCTTATACTCTGGGTGTGAAAAAACTCATCATTGATGCTAACAAAATGGATCCACTGAGCCACCGATGGCCAGAAGAGATACAAGAAAATTGTTAAGGAAGTCAGCATCTACCTTAAGAAACTTGGCTACAACACCAACACAGTAGGATTTGTGACAATTTCTGGTGACAGTATGCTGGGGCCAAGTGCTAACATACTTTGGTTTAAGGGCTAGAAAGTCACCCATGAAGATGACAATGCCACTGGTGCCATGCTGCTTAAGGTTCCAGATTGCATCCTTTGCCAACTCATCCAACTGATAAGCCTTTGCACCTGTCCATGATGTTCATAAAATTGATATTGGTACTGTCACTGTGAGCTGAGTTGAAATTGCTGTTCCCAAACATGACGTGGTGGTCACCTTTTCCAAGTCAATGGTACAACTGAAGTAAAGTCTGTTGAAATGCACCATGAAGCTTTGAGTGAAGCTCTTCTTGAGGAATTAAACATGTTCAGTGTCAAGAACGTGTCTGTCAAAGATATTTGTTGTGACAATGTTGTAACAGGGTGGTCCCAGAAAAAGGGTGTGTTCCAGGTTCCCTGCCCCACCCAAGGGAGGGTGGAGCTGAGCAGGAGAGATAAGAAGCTGGAGAAGAGAAAAGGAAGAAGGAGGGAAGAAGAGGCACGTGGAGCAGAGAGAATTTTAAAGAAGCTGCCCTGGCCTGGACTGATTGAAACAGATGTGGGTGAGAGACCCGTGGGGAGGTTAACTATGACAATGTTCATCTGGATTTTGATTTTGCTCTTTAACTCCCAGAACTGTCTGGCTGCTTCTGATCCTTTTGTATGGTGTTGCGCCTAGGCTCGCCCAGATTATTTGACAAGGTCGCAGTATGGGTTAAGGACCCTCAAGGAAGTGCTCCTTAGAGAAAGTCAGGATGCAACATTTCTGCCCATAAGCAATTTTAGTGCAAACATTCCTATAGATTTGAGTGAAAATAATGGCTGGTCTCTCTAGTGTGCCTGAGTTCTCCCATGTCGTCTGACAAGGTCGTGCCGTGGGCGAGGGGGCTTCAAGGAAGCCTTCTTCAAAGAAAACAGGATGTGGTATTTCTCTCCCTGTATGTTTTAAACTAAAAAATGTTTTAATCTACTAACCAGGAAAATCAAAACAGGACAACCTACAAAACAGGACAACCTACGGAGGAGTTAAAAACAATCAGCCTGTTTCCAGTTAATTGTAAAGATACATCTCTTTACCCACACCTGCATAACCCCTTTGTGCCTCACACAAACCGAAACAAGTACTGGGCTGTTTCAGTTAATGATAAAAATGTCCTTGACAGGTCACGGACCACCATACAGAACATAATAAATTGCTTCTTTCCCATACCCCCTTTTTCGTTTCCTGGCAATCAAATACCAGCCATGACCTCTAGACCACAATAAACAGTATACTCAAAAGAAAAGTTAATCTTTATCTAACCTTTACGTACTTAAAAAGTATGTATTTTTGTCTCAAAAATATCTTGTTTCTGTTAAAACTATGTAACCATTCATTGTCTGTTAAAAATGTACTGGCTTGCCAATTTTTATGATATATAAACCCCGCTATCCGGCAATAAAGAGGGCAGCTTGATCACTCTGTGATGTGTGCTGTCTCTCATTTGCTCCTCTCTTCTCGCCATTGCACCAACGCCTTCTCCACCCTCCCCGGGACCCAACTGGAGACATTTGTTGGAACCGGCCTCTGACAGTATGGGTCCCTACTGAAAGATGTTTTAGTTCCTCCCAGAACTGTCTGGCTGTTTCTGACCCTTTTCTATGGCTCCCTGACAAAAGATGTTTTAGATTTGTGGCAGGCTTTTGGGCCTTGCTGTGGGCCAATCCCATTTGGGTGGACTTTTACCTATGAGTTGGATAACACTGGGTGCTTGACTTAGAAACTATATTCTTTGTCTAATTTAGTTCTATTAAAGTTTGTTTCCACAAAAGGTCCTATATGTTTTGTACTGATATGGCGGATGGCAGAACCTATTTCGAGCAGACAGGTTGAGGGTTCTGGAGTGCCCCTCTCCCTGCCCTGTAACAATGTGACTACTGGGAGCAAAAATGACCCAGTGGAAGCAGCTGACTTCATGACTCCGGTGATTATTTTGAATCATCCAGGCCAAATCTACTGGCTATGCACTGATGTGAAATTTTCACACAGCTCACATTGCTGGCAAGTTTGCTGAACTAAAGGAGGAGCTGCATTATTGTTCTGAAAAATTAAAAACCTGGAAGATGGACCCAAGTGATTGATATCTGGTGATGCTGTCATTACTGTATATTTCCTGACAAGTTCATCTGTGTAGAGAGCTCTGAGTATCCTCCTTTGGACCATTTTGCTATTCATGACATGAGACAGAGGGTTGCTGTGGGTGTCATCAAAGCAGTGGACAAAAGGTAGTTGGCGCTGAAAGCTCAGCAATCTTCCCAGAAACCTCAGAAGGCTAAATGAATGTTGTTCCTGATACCTGCTACCCCACTCTTAATCAATAGTGGAAGAACAGTCTCTGAACTGTTAATCTCAATTTGCCACTTAAGTTTAATAGTATAAGACTGCCTAATGATGACAGTAAAATCTTCAGAAGGAAAGGAGAATATATTGTGGGCTATATATTGTGGGGTGTGTGTGTGTGTGTGCGTGCACATGTGCAAGTTTTAAGTTAATAATTTTCAAAATAAATACTTTTTGATGGAAACAACTTGACCAAAAACCTGTCACAGAATTTTGAGACCCATTGAAACAAAGATTTTTCCCCCTTTATTTATTTTTTAATTTTTTACATTGTTGTTTATATTTTTGCAGTATTTGATTTCTTCCCTCAGGTATAGTTCCCATAAATATCCCACCACCATGTCACCTATGAACCATCACCGTGGTCCCTTGTGCTCTTTCCTTCCCTGTTTTGATCCCTTTTCCTCCCCTGCTTTAAGCCTCAGATCTCTATTGCCTACAGTTTTGTCTTTTTTTTTTTTGACCTTGTGTTCAGTTTCCCGATATTCCTCCTATGAATGATATCATCCAATATTTTTCTTTTTCCTTCTGACTTATTTCACTGAGCATAATTCCTTCCAGCTCCATCTATGTTGCTGTGAATGGCATGAGTTTATTTTTTCTGATCACTGAGTAGGATCCCATTGTGTATATAGACCACATCTTGATCCAGTCATCTGTTTTGGGGTATTTACGCTGTTTCCATATCTTAGCTATTGTAAATAGTGCTGCAGTAAACATAGTGCAGGTTTCCTTTCGAATTAATGTTTTTGTGTCCTCTGGGTAGGTTCCTAGGAGTGGAATTGCTGGGTCATATGGTAGCTCCATTTTTAGTAATTTGAGGGTCCTCCACATGACTTTCCATAGTGGTTGGACCAGTTTGCATTCCTAACAGCAATGTAAAGTGTTCCTTTTTATCCACATCTTCACCAGCATTTTTTGTTGTTAGTTTTTTTTAATGTGGAGCATTCTTACTGGCATGAGGTGGTATCTCATTGTGATTTTGATTTGCATTTCCCTGATTATAAGTGATGTTGAGCATTTTTTTCATGTGCCTGTTGGCCATCTGCATTTCCTCTTTGGAAAGTGTCTTTCTAGCTCTCTGCCCACATTTTTACTGGACTCTTTGTTTTTTTGTTGCATTGTATAAGCTCTTTATAGATCTTTAAAATAAGACCCTTATCAGTTGTGTAGAGTGCAAATATTTTCTCCCAACCTGTGGGCTGTTTCTTCATCTTGGTTATTGTCTCTTTTGCTGTACAAAAGCTTTTTAGTTTGATGTAGTCTCAGTTGTTTATCCTTTCCTTCATTTTCTTTGCTTCAGGGGATGAGTCTTTTAAGGTGTTTCTGAGATGTGTGTCATGCAGTGTTTGTCTGTTTTATTCTATATATTGTATGGTTTCAGTGCTTACCTTCAGGTCTTTTATCCCTTTTCGGTATCTTTGTGTATGATCTGTGTATATTGATCTTTGTGTATGGTGTGAGAGAATAGTCTAGTTTCATTCTTTTGCATGTAGTGGTCCAGTTTTCCCAGCGTCATTTATTGAAAAGACTGTCCTTGTCCCAGTGCATATTCTCACTAAAATAAAGCGTAGTGAAAAAAAAAAGGCATCAAGACAGAGGAGACTTACCAGGTACAAGGTATCCTCCATAAGAATGATAGCTGATCTCTCTTCAGAAACCATGAAGACCACAAGCAATTGAATGACATATTCAAAGGCTGCAAGAAAAACCTGACAGATAAGAATTCTATACCCAGAAAATTATCTTTCTCAAACTAAGAAGAAATTATGACACTCCCAGATAAACAAATATCAAGATAATTAATCATAAGCAGACGCATAAGGACTACAAGAAATACTAAAGGGTGTCCTTCAGATTCCAATGAAAGGACAAACAACATCAACTTGAATACACACATGAAGAAATAAAAAGTGCTGCTAAAAATAACTACATATATAAATGAAGACAGTGCAGTAAGTCCTCACAACATAAATGATAGGTTGTTAGACATTGTGACTTTGAGTAAAGTAACAGATAACAAAAACAGGTCCATGAATAACATTGTTTTTCAACTTAAGCCAAGATTGATTTTTTTTCTCATCAATGTTACAGTAAAATGACATTGAACAAAAGAAGTTTCTGTAGGGACATGCAGTATAAATATAATTTTTTAAAAACTTTTCTGCTCCTACCTCACATAAAAGATAACTGCCTAAGGCAAAACTATAAAATTGTGTTGATAGACCTTTATTAAGATGTAATTCACATGACAATAATAGCACAAAGGAGGATACAGAGACAGTGATACAGGAGCAAAGTCTTTGCATGCTACTAAAATTAATATAATATTAATCCAAACTAGGTTTCACAAAGGTAAGATATATTGTAACAATCACTAGGACAATAACTTTAAAATACTGTCAAAGAAACAAGGGAATTAAAATATTGTGCTACATCCACCACAGAAGAAGGCTATTGACAAGTGAATAGAACTGAAACCACAATAAAGGTGGGGGGTGGGCAAGTAGAAAACAAATAGCAATATGGCAACTTTAAAAGCCTGCATGATCAGCAATTACATCAAATGTAAAGGGATTAAACCACTGAACTGCAAACTTCAGAAAGATGAATTGTTTGATATATAGATTACATCTCAGTAAAACTGGGATCTTAAAAAATTCTCTATTCCTCTGGGCCCCTAAGAAGTTTTCCTTATGTGGTGCCCTCAAATTGATTTTCAATATGCAGTAGTATTTTTCTGCAGATCTCCAACACATGAGTCATGGATTCATCTCATTGGTCTGATTTGTATTTTTTTAAATGGGTGTATTTTTCCTTGAGTACATTGTACTAATGTAAGCTTTTGAATGTGTTAGTAAAGTGTACGACACTGTCTTCACCAAAAGTGGTGTAGCAGTTGGCAATCTAGCAGGAAAGAGACTCATCCCCAGGAGAAGCTCCCAGGAACCACCTTGCAGAGGGGTCCTTGCAGGGACAGGGTTAATAAAATGAGGAGGCTAGTAACACAGGAATTTTATCTTTCCCTAGGCCTGATGGGGGAAGCAGAGCAAGAGCCAAGGAGGGGCCATTTGTCCACAGATGTGGTCATGGAGAGATCATGATGCGCAGAAGAGAAGAAAGAATGAGCAAGAAATACTGCAACCTTTCCTCCTGCCCCACCCTTCTGGCCGGTGCTTCCTACTGGCCTAACAAAACAGGAAGTGAGGGGGCAGGGGATTCTGGGAAATAATCTATAGAACCCAGGTGCAGGCAGAAGGAGGGTGGAGATAGAAGCAAGAGGAGACTAACACCATGAAAATCCTTCATGTTCTACCCACCCCTGCTGAGACTGACTGTGTTGACTGTCAAATTGGTTCCAAGTTGACCCTGAGGAATCTTCAGCCATCTGTGAAACCCTGCCTTCACCTTCTGGAACAGAAGAGTCCCTATTTGATTTGATTTGCGTTTGGAGGTCCCTCAAGTTGGTTCTTTCTTCTCCCATTTCAGCTGCTGGGAACCTTTGCCATTTTGCTGCTGTTTGTCAAGCTGAGCTGACAGATCTCAGGAGGACAAACGTCTAAGCCCACCTGGCTTCTGGGGATGTGGTCTTGTTTTGATTTCTCTGTGGTACATGCTGCTTTTTGAAGGGAGATTGATTGATAATAAAAGATTCGGCAACCCCTGTCATACTGTCTGTTTTTTCTTCCTTTTTAATTTCCATACCAGCTGGTGATGATTTTAGTTCTAAGGACCCAAATGGAATGACCCAGCCTTTGCTGTCATGCCACTGTTTTGTCTGTTTTGTTTTGTAAATTACTTAGTGAAAAAAAATCTAAAATGTTAACACTCACAAAGAGTTTGACATATTGTTTTATGATCCATTTTTTCCCCTTGATGAAGGACTTCAAAAGTAACCTCAGGGCTTTCCCTGGTGGCTCAAGGGATTAAGTCTCAGCACTATGAAGCTACCTGCAGCCTCTACAGCACGAGTTGGATCCCCTGCCAGGGAGCTTCCACATGGGGCAGCAGACCTCTCCTGCCCGCCTGCTGCTCCTCTCAGTATTTCAGTCAGTCTTCAATCTGCCTGTTCTGTTCCCCACTGTCTCTGATGAATCCTCTCAACACCCCCCCACATCTCTGCCCTACACCCCAGCCCTTGTATGCATACATAAATAAATCTTTTTAAAAACAGTAATCTCAGACAATGTCATTTCCCCTCCCTCATTCACCTCATTTTACAAATCTAAAAATGTACACATTTGTGTTCCTAACCCTAATGCCATCAGCACACCTGACTGAATGTTTGTGCACCTCACCCCCCTGTGCCCCCCTCCCCATTCACGTGTTGAAACACCCATCATGTTAGGACAGGAGACCTTCTGGAGGTGATCAGGTCATAGGGTGGAGCCCTC
Source organism: Scalopus aquaticus (assembly GCA_004024925.1). NCBI lineage: Eukaryota > Metazoa > Chordata > Mammalia > Eulipotyphla > Talpidae > Scalopus > Scalopus aquaticus. The sequence goes on along the minus strand of PVIJ01019932.1, from coordinate 925 downwards.
ATTAGTGGATTAGTTAAAAAGACAGACCCCAGGGAGCTCCCTCATCCCTTCTGCCATGTGAGGATGCGGCAAATAGATGGCCATCTATGAACCAGGAAACTGGTCATCACCAGACACTGAAGCTGCTAATCTGCTGATGCCTTGATCTTGGACTTTCTAATCTCCAGAACTATAAGAAGTAAATGTTTATAAACTCTCCAGCCTATGACATTCAGTTACAGCAACCTGAACAGCCTGAGACAACACCTAAGGCAATTAATAGCTGTTTCCTTGGCATCATCCAACACCCAGGCCATCACTGAAATTTTACATTGGCTCAAAAATGCTTATGTATCATTTCTTTGTTTTTTATTGAGCTGTAATTGACCATAATATTAGTTTCAGATGTACAACATAATGCTTCAATATTTGCATATGTTGCAAATGGTCATCATAGTAAGTCCAATTAGCATCTGTCACCGTACATAGATATAAAAGTTTGTGTGTGTGTGTGTGTGTGTGTGTGTGTGTGTGATGAGAACTTTTAAGATCTACTCTCAAAAGCTTTCAAATGTGCAACATAGTATTTTTTTTATTGTTATTTATGTCTTTTACATTTTGTATTCCCCTTGGGCAGCCCACCACCAATTCACCCGTGATCCATCTCCATGGTCCCCTGTATTCTCCTCTCTTCTATTTTGTGCCCTTATCCTCCCCTCGCCCCACCTCCCCCACCGCTGAGTGTCACTCTCCCACCCAGCCTCCCTATAGTCCTGTTATAAGTGAAACCATTCGATATTTTTCTTTTTCTTTCTGGCTTATTTCACTGAGTATGATTCCCTCTAATTCCATCCATGTCTCTGCAAATTGCATGTGTTTATCTTCTTTCCATGCTGAATAGTACTCCATTGTGTATATGTACCACATCTTCTGGATCCAATCATCT
>PVIJ01019931.1:0-22204 GCA_004024925.1 Scalopus aquaticus | reverse complement strand
TCTCCTGCAGAACGGCGTGGGCTGTGCCCAATAGGCGCGCAAGGCGTGCGGAGGCTTCCCCTCCCCCCGCGGCGGGACCAGTGGCTCCCCCTATCGGGTGGGGGCGGCGAGTGACGGGCGGGTCCCTCCCCCAATGAGAGGCGGGGGGAGGCGGGTTCTGAGCCGCCATGTCGCGGAGGCTGCTGCCCCGGGCGGAGAAGCGGCGTCGGCGGCTGGAGCAGAGGCAGCAGCCGGACGAGCAGCGGAGGCGGTCGGGAGCGATGGTGAAGATGGCGGCGGCGGGCGGCGGAGGCGGCGGTGGCCGCTATTACGGCGGCGGCAGTGAGGGCGGCCGGGCCCCTAAGCGGCTCAAGACTGACAACGCCGGCGACCAGCACGGAGGCGGTGGCGGCGGCGGAGGAGCCGGGGCGGCGGGCGGCGGGGTGAGGCCAGGGCCCTAGGCTCGGGGGTCGGCCGGGAAGGGAAGCAAAAATCTCCCACCTTGAGGGTATTTATTTTGGGGGTTAGGGGGTTCTCTGCGCACGCGCTCCGGCCCTCGCGCCGTTGACGGGGTGGGGGAGGGGCAGGCGTTGGGAAACGGCGGGGTTTGTGCGAGGACAGGCTTTTGCGCGTGCGCGCTGTTCTGAGCGGGGTGCTGGGGGCGGAGGAAGCAGCTGGCGCTGCAGACGAGCCAGTGCGCAGGCGCGATGGTCTGGTGTGTGGGGGCCGGGCACGCGGCCGGGCCCCCCCCCTTTTTTTTTGTCTTTATCATTTTGCTTGCTGTCCCCTTGCGCAGGCGCACTTCTTCCGCCTTGGCCTCGTGGGCGGTTGGGGGGGGCACCGCGTGAGCGGGAATGGGTGGGCGTTGGCTGCTTCTGCGCCTGCGTGGGCAATTCTGTCCGGTCGCTGTTTAGTCTAGCGTCGTGGGTTCTTCTGATACGGAAGTTGAGTTGCTTGAGCATAACGCCCCCTGACCAAAATAGGACCCCTGTTTTGTGGACTTTGAAAACCGGAAGACGTGTGAAAGATTTTTTTTCCCAGCTGTTTGGGACTTGAGCCAAACTTTGGCGCCATCACATTTGCGTAGTTTCTGGGGGTTAACCGGGTGCGGTGGGTTTCATGAACAAGAATGTTCCTTGGGGATGGGCGTTTTGTAAGGAATTGACGCCTACTCCGAAAAACCACCACAGTTATCTCTCTGGACTTGGAGCCCATTCTCGCCTTCCATGTTTTTAAACTCTGGGCAACCGTTTGAGGGGTTTGTGGTGGGTTGTGCCTGCGATTTACCCCCATTTGAATTTGTGCCATTCCTTGTTCCACACATTGGAAGATCTCAGTGGATTTTTGACCATCTCTGAGCTAGGGGGAGATACCATGCTTTCCAATGGATAGAGATGAGGTAAATTTGCATAGGTTATTTAGGTAGTGAGGGGCCAGGGCTGGGATTAGAGCTGGAACGCCTAATCTTCAACCCTGTAACCATCCAGGCTGGGTGTGCCGTCTGTGGTTTGTATGGTTCATTCCTGAAATAGAATCCCCTTCTGCCACTCTCTGTTCCATGGGCTTCTGTCTGGTGGCTCTCACATAGGAGAGGTAGAGAAAGTTACTGCCTTCCTGATTCCCAGAGTCTCCTGGGTGGGTAGAAAGATACTGTCCCTGGGAAGGGAACCACCTTGCTTTTTAGTGTTACGGCTGATGGAGTTACTCCTTTCTGAAAGACCATCCTCCCCGCTTTTCCTTCCCTAGCCCAGTGTTTTCCAAAGCAGAGGTTTTGGTGGAGAGGGATTAAAGTGGTCAGGAGTGGCCTGGCTGCCACCGCAGCTGGAGCACATGCTCTTCCAGCCCAGCTACACCTGGGGAGGAGTGCTTAAGGACAGTAATGTCTGGTGAGGGGCTCATGGTAGCTTGCTCCGCTGGGGAAATGGGAAAGGGCAAGGAAGGTGGGGCAGAAGGCATGCCTCAGAGCTGTCAGCCATCCTGCCAGCTGCTTTCTCCCACTTCATCACTGGGAAGAGAGACAGGTCCTGGGAGGGACTTTAGCTATGGAACTTGTGTGGGCCTCCATTTGGACATTATCAGAAGCTGTGCAGCAAGAGCTAATAGGCAAGTGATCACCCACTCAGGGCCCTCACTCTGCTGGCCCAGAATCCTCTTGGTGCGATTGCCCCTGCTGCCTGCCCTGTGCGTCCTTCCTGTGTGACGATTCAGCTGTCTCGTCTGGGTTCTTGACAGCTCTGAGCCCAATGGGCTGCCTTATTGCACAGCAGGAACGAAGGCTTGTTTTTGCTTCCTTTCCCAGGAGAACTACGATGACCCACACAAAACCCCGGCCTCCCCGGTTGTCCACATCAGGGGCCTGATCGACGGCGTGGTGGAAGCCGACCTTGTGGAGGCCTTGCAGGAGTTTGGGCCCATCAGGTACTCAGCACGGCGCAGGCCAGCGGCCGGGCGCACGGAGAAGACGCCTTCCTTGGTGTCCTTCGGGTTCTTGCTTGGAAGTGACTTGGCCTGTTGGTCAAGGATTCTTTGACCAGGTCCTGGGTCTTGACCATTTAATTTGTGGGTCAGGTTACAGCTATTCTGTGTGTATCCGTCTTTTTGCTGTCTTGATCTGCTTTCTAGTTAATCGTCAGTGCTCTCTCATTCAGCACGTGCTTACTCTCTGTCACGTGCTCGCCCAGTGTGATGAGCAGTGCAGGGGGGAAGCCCAGGAGCTTTCTGGTGACATTTGACTCATTCAGGTGAGGAGGGATCAGGAAGGATGGCCTCCCAAAGGAGGTGGTGCCAAAGCTACACTTTTTGCCCGGTGAGCCACTGTGGCAAGAGATGTTTAGATCAGGTTAGGAGGAGTCAGGCTGCAGGAAATTGAAGGCTTTTTTATTCTTGTCTCCATCCCTAAGACGACTGAGACCTGTCTTCTCTTTGCCAGCTATGTGGTGGTAATGCCGAAAAAGAGACAAGCATTGGTCGAGTTTGAAGATGTTCTGGGGGCTTGCAACGCTGTGAACTACGCAGCCGACAACCAGATCTACATTGCCGGTCACCCGGCCTTTGTCAATTACTCTACCAGCCAGAAGATCTCCCGCCCTGGGGACTCGGATGACTCCCGGAGCGTCAATAGCGTGCTTCTCTTTACCATCCTCAACCCGATCTATTCAATCACCACGGTGCGTGCCAGTGCGCGATTCCTTTAGGCTCTTGTGAGCTCTTCCTCCTGCCCATGTCCCTGCCCCTCCCCTGAGTCAGACTGGTCTGCCAGTGCCCCTTCATCTTGCCTCCCTTTGCCTTGACAGGATGTCCTTTACACTATCTGTAACCCTTGCGGCCCTGTCCAGAGAATTGTCATTTTCCGTAAGAACGGAGTGCAGGCCATGGTGGAATATCCTTTGCTGGGAAACGGTCTGGGCATGACGGGTCCAGTTTGAGCCAGTATGTGTCTGCTCCCTGCTTTGTGCCAGGCCCCTCACAGAGCCCCCCGTCTGTGGGTGTCTGTTAATAAATGGTCAGAGAGAGCGTGAAAGGTCCGTGAAGGAAAGGACAGGGTGCTACGGGGGGTGGGGGGGTAGACTTTGAAGGGGGGTCTGGGACAGTCTTAGCGGGAGCTGATACCCTTTTTCCAGAGATTATTCAGGCCTAACGAAAAGCACAGAGCTGAGAGCAGAGAGGATTGGCCTAAAGGGGGATGTGGCTTGGCCGGGGCAGGGAGGAGCTGACTGGTGGCTGCAGGCGGGGGCAAGCCTGTGGGCCGCGCAGTGACCGCCGCTGCCTTTTCCTCCTGGGGTAACTCGGAGCCCTTCCCGAGGGACTTTGATTGGGTCTTCCTTAACGTCCCTCACATTTGACTCTGTGCAGAGTGCCCAGCGGGCCAAGGCCTCGCTCAATGGGGCTGATATCTACTCGGGCTGTTGCACTCTGAAGATTGAGTATGCGAAGGTAGGTCTGGAGAGGCACTGCCCCTTGTCGGCCTCGGGCCAGGCCTGGCCGGCCTCACGCTTTGTCTTGTCCCCGCAGCCTACACGCTTGAATGTATTCAAGAACGATCAGGACACTTGGGACTACACTAACCCCAACCTCAGCGGACAAGGTAATCCTGACGGCCGCTTTGTTCTAAACACACCGCCCTGCCTTCATACGCCTAGCGCACGCCACAGACCCGGGCACAGGGTTATGTAATGCCATTGGGCTCCCGTGGGCATGGGGGCTCTTGGGTTCACCTCTTGGGAAGGACACTCCAGTGGGAGAGAGTGGATGACGGGCCTTTGTAGGTCCTAGCTGCCCCCTGGGGCACTGTGACGTGGCCGAGGGTGCAGAGCCAACGCAGAGGCTTGGACGGGGTGGGGCGCCATGCTCAGAGCGTGGTGCTGGCTCGTACACCGGTAGAGCTCCCCAGTGGATTCTGCCGCTTCCCTCCTAGGAGCCTGCTAAGGGTCACTGACTCCCCATCCTCACTGGGCCAGGAGTGGTTCTCTTGCTGCTGTTGAGAGGGTCTGCTTGTGGGGCTGACAGACGGGGGCGGGTGGTGAGTGCTCCAGGGCCCTTGGTGCGCAGCCTTTGGGCTTGTGCGATGAGACGCCCTGGACTGGAGCCATGCCTCACTTGTAGAGGGAATGCGACATCTCTGCAGGGGGCCCAAACGGACAACCCTCTTCCTAGAATCTGTCAAGAATGGTTTGTCTTGGATAGGAGGGCGAGGTGGAGCATGGCCTGTGAAACACAGCGGCACCCCCTCAGCAAGACCGTCCGTCTCTGTCCGTCTTGGTCTGATACGTCGGACTAGGCCATGGGCTGAGGGAGGAGGCTGGTCGCTGGCATCGCACAGGCCCTGAGGGGCCTGAGGCCCCCTGTTCCTAGGCAGGCCTGTTTTGTTCCCCCTTGCAGTGGGGGGCGGGGGACTGGGGCTGGCTAGACTCTCCCCAGGACCCTCCCAGTGGGCGCTATGGGCCTGGCTGCCCCCGCAGAGGTCAGAGGCAAATTGGTGACCAAGTGAATGTACCAGAGCGGGCAATGGCATTACATGACTGCTAACAGAAACATGGCAACCAACCATTTCTTCTGCAAGGAACATACTAGAAGATGTGCAGACCGGCAGGGGCTAGTGGCAGGGGCTGGCTGTGCATTGGTTTTGATGCCTCTCAGCTTTGGCCGCCCCAAGGCTGGGAGTAAAAAAACGAGAGCTGATGAGGTGACCTGGAGTGAGGGCGGTGCTTCGCCACCCCCTCGGGAACCAAACTTCAGCGGCTCTGCCTCTGCACATTGCTCACCAACACACAGGGTAGAACCCACTAGCTCTTCCTGGAGAGAACAGAACATGCAGCCTCCACCACGTCCCCAGAAACAGCCGCAGACTTGAGCTCACTACATCAAGAACACCACACCGCGCTCCAAGGAACAGCTCCAAGCACAGAGACAGAGGCAGACAGAGACAGAGAGAAAGAGACGCAACATGGCAGCAGACACTGCTTTTTTACTAAACATTAAAAAGAGGTCAAAATCCAAGCAAACTCGAACCCGAGAAGGTACACAGAAGTAGGAAACACAGAGAACAGAGCTCTCCCAGCCAGCCAGCGGCGCTCTTTTCGGAGAACGTTTCATAGACTGAAGTAGAGCCCATGGGCCTCCAAGACAAATCCTCTCTCCATTCCTCGCCATGTGGGGTTTTGTTTTTTGTTTTTTTAAATCCTTTGGTTTGGGGAGGGCCTTCTTTTTTTTCTTTTCTGTTTTGATATTTTTATTTTTTCTGCAGTCACCGGCTGCCAACATTATCTGCACCAACTGGAGATCAGAAACAAAAAAAACTTAAACCACAACAAAAAAAAAAATCAAAAAGCCAAAACAGACCTAAAACCAGACAGCCAAACAGCTCAGAGGTACACAGTTACCTGCTGGTGGGTAACCGGGCGCGCTCCCAAGGCCAAAAGCGCGGGCATAGTGGGGCCACTGGCACACTCCCTAACCAGGAGACACGCACACGGAGCGCTACACAGCAGAAGCCCCGCACCACCGCACACAGTGAGGAGTGACTACATGGAGGGACACTTTCCACCTCATACACCTTTATTGTCCATTTTTCTGATATCTTCTGAGGACAGAACATCTGTGAGCCATTTTGATTTAATCAAAAACATTGACTTTTAAAACGATTCTTTAAAAAAAATTGTAGCGGATGTGTGCCGTAACTTGTATTTATGACTGTAAAACCATGTGATGCAGGGTCGCAGTGTATGTTTGATGGGACGCCATCTTTCAGAACTGTGCTAACTCACTGTTGAAGCGTCCAATGGTAAGAGAAAATACAGATTTGTTTTTTGTGACAAATGGACATTGTACTCTGTACTCCTGCTGTAAGTAGCCCTTTTCCATCTTTGTAATCACTGATTGTTGAAAACAAAACCCAGGCCGGGTGGCAGGAAAGGGCAGTGGTCTCGAAAACCTGGGTTTTGGAGTCAGCCAGACCTGAGTTCAAGTCCTGGCTCAGCCACTCCCTTGCTTTGTGACCTTGGGCCAAAGTGTGGTTTTAACTGTCCAGTTAATTGCTCAGTTTCCTTATCTGTAAAATGGGGCTAAAGTAGAACCTACCTCATAGGGTTGTTGTGAGGAATTTACGAAGCTGTGATGTCTGTAAAGCGCTTAGCACAGTGTCTGCCACTAAGTGCTAAGTGCCCGGTAGCGATTATGAACTGGGGGCGGGGGTGGATCTGCGCGCTGTCGGGTCTGAGAATGTTCACGCTTTGTATACGACTGCTCGTTTGAACGGATCTGATGTTCCCTGTCCTTCTCTCCATACCGTCCTTCCTGGGCTTGGGCCGCCTAGACGGGAGGGTGACTGGGAACTGGGACCGAGAAGGGAGGGGTGGGGTCTAGAGCTCCTAGGATCCCTTTCTGGGTTATCTGCCCGGCTCTGAACCGCCTCTCCTTTAACTGGGAGTTATTTTAGAAAGCTGTTCTTGGTCCCCAGAACATGTCGGCCTCCATAGCAGCTGCACGTTGCCCAGAATGCCCGAGGGCTGGGCCAGGGCAGGTGAGAAAGAGCCCAGGACCTGGCCTCATCTGTGGAGAAAGAACAGCAACCCCCTTCATCTGGGCGGGGAAGGGCAAGTGGGCTTCATGCCCACCTGGCTCAGGCCCCAGGAGAAGGCACCGGGCACCCCTGTGAGGAAGGAGGGTCATAGCAGGGTCGCAGGAACTAAGGGACTTGAGGTAGTCTCTGGAGTCAGAAGGGAGACACCCCCCCTTGGCAAGGTCAGGCTCTGACTGTCTTGTCTATTCACAGGTGACCCTGGCAGCAACCCTAACAAACGCCAGAGGCAGCCTCCTCTCCTGGGAGATCACCCCGCAGAATATGGTGAGGGCAGAGGGTTCCCCTCCGTGGACTCCTGTGGCTCATGTGCCCCTGCCCGCCGCCCGCTGCGCAAATTCTCACCCGTCCTCCCTCTCTTTCCTCCCCCCCCAGGAGGGCCCCACGGTGGGTACCACAGCCATTACCATGATGAGGGCTACGGGCCCCCCCCACCTCACTACGAAGGGAGAAGGATGGGCCCACCTGTGGGGGGTCACCGCCGGGGCCCAAGTCGCTACGGCCCCCAGTATGGGCACCCCCCACCCCCTCCCCCACCACCCGAATACGGCCCTCACGCCGACAGCCCTGTGCTCATGGTCTATGGCTTGGACCAGTCTAAGATGAACTGTGACCGCGTCTTCAATGTCTTCTGCTTGTATGGCAATGTGGAGAAGGTGAGCTGCCGCGGGGCCGCTGCTTTTGGGGACTCCTGGGAGGCCCTGAGCTGGTGGCCCCTGTCAGTGGAGCGGGGGCGAGAGCTGGGGGACCCTGGCCGGGAGCCAGCCTGTCTGCAGTGGGTGACGTGCTTCATCGGGCCACCCTGCAGACGGGGTTTGATCTCACTGTGTGGAGGTTTTTGATGGTTTTTTGGGTTATTTTTTTAATAGCGTTAAAAACGTGTCCATTAGAAACAGTGAGATGCTAGAGTTCGTTAAACCGTGTGCTTTGTCAAGTAAGCATTTCTTCTGAGACACTAGCTGCTCTGGCAGTCCTGGGGGGGACTGGGTTCTTCTAGCAAACCTCTGGGTATCCTGGAGGCCTTTGAGTTCGCAGCCCTGGTTTGGCCTGCTAATATGAGGGTGGCAGCAGATAGCCGTCGAGCGTTCTTCCCGTGCACCAGGCGCCGTGAAACGCGCTGTGTGTGAATGGACTTGTTTAGTTTGCACAAGAGCCCTCAGCGAGACAGGCGGGGGACACGAAGGCGTGGAGGGTAAACACCGCCCCCCCGCCCCCGGTTCGCACACCTTTACGTGGCGCGAGGGCCTCTCCACGCCTGCCGGCATTTCCACCCGCAGAGCGATGTTTTCCGCTGTGACGCGGTGTCTGTAGATGCGCGTGTCTGTGTAATGGGGCATGCGCGGCAGCTTGGCTTTCTCACGCTGCCCACTTTTTTCTGTTGCGTTACATCAGAGTGACCCCCTCCGGGTCCCCCGTGCCAGCGGGAAAATGTCGCGTGGCGGTGGGCCCGGCGCGCCTCTGGGCTCGTCGCTGCTCACAGTGAGAAGGTGGAGGCCCAGGTCTGGAGCAGGACTCCTGCTTCTCACCCATCTGGAAGGGTGGGGGAAGGGCCCTGGCTGCTGGGCACTGAGCTGACCACGGCCGCGCTCCTCCCAAGGTGAAATTCATGAAAAGCAAGCCGGGGGCCGCCATGGTGGAGATGGCTGATGGCTACGCGGTGGACCGCGCCATCACTCACCTCAACAACAACTTCATGTTTGGGCAGAAGCTGAACGTCTGGTAGGTGGCGACTCTCCCTGGGCTAGGGAAGCTGAGAGGGAGGACCGGGCAGAGGACCACAGTGAGGCTGAGATGGGGCTTGGGTGGGCTGGGCTAGGGTGTGCGTCGGGTGTTCCCTCGAGGCGGAGGGAGAATGTGCCGCCTCCCCTGTGGAGCGGGCCCCGAGGCATGCAGCACTGGCGAGGTCTGCGGTCTGACGGGCAGCTTCCCTCTCCCCCTGTAGCGTCTCCAAGCAGCCGGCCATCATGCCCGGTCCATCTTACGGGCTCGAAGACGGGTCCTGCAGTTACAAAGACTTCAGCGAGTCCAGAAACAATCGGTTTTCCACTCCGGAGCAGGCAGCCAAGAACCGGATCCAGCACCCGAGCAACGTGCTGCACTTCTTCAACGCCCCCTTGGAAGTGACCGAGGAGAACTTCTTTGAGGTGTGTGCTGTGCAGCTGGTCCCCCCACGGCTGTGTGAGGAGGCTGTTCATTGTAGTCTCCTGACAGGTGTCTCCGAGTGCTGCTCTGCTGGCCCCGGGGTAGGTGTTGGGGACGGGCCAAGATGGACAGGGTGACCATGCCCCTAAGCACCCAAGCCTGCCGCTAGAGTTGGCCATGCCCCTTACGGCACGCTGGGGCGGCTGCTTGCTGGCTGGGCGGGACCCTCCCCGCCGGGACAGTTGGAGCAGGTGCTTGACGTCAGGCCGGCCCTCGGGTGCTGGCTAGCCCCGGACAGAAGGTCGTGCTTCATGTAGTCAGAGGGACAAGAGCTGGATTTGCACCTTGCCCCAACCCAACTTGCTGTCACCAGCACCGACGCCCCCCCCAAAGAGCCAAAGACAGGGTGTTCAAGAAGCAGTTTCGCAGTCCTTGCAGCGATAGGTCATGGGACACCTTTGAGTGTGGTGAGGACCCAGGAGCAGTTGGGCACCGGGGCGGGGCACTCTGCACTTAAGTCCTGGTGTAGCTGAAGGGCCTCCCGTCTCCGCTGCAGATCTGTGACGAGCTGGGAGTGAAGCGGCCATCTTCCGTGAAAGTGTTCTCAGGCAAAAGTGAGTCGGCGGCCCCTGCCTCCCCCTTCCTTGGTCTGAGCGGGCAGGGGCAGGGCCCTGGTTCCCTGCGCACGTGGCCTAAGACTGCTCTCTCTGGTCAGGTGAGCGCAGCTCGTCGGGGCTGCTGGAGTGGGAGTCCAAGAGCGACGCCCTGGAGACTCTGGGCTTCCTGAACCATTACCAGATGAAAAACCCAAGTGAGTGTCGTCCCGCAGCCATCCCCGTGGCCTGGTGGGTCTCTGGCTTCGCGCCAGAGCCATCCTTCCCACCATCACAGCGGGGTGGCTGGATCGTCACCACCAGGCCGGTGGGACCTGGGTGCCGGGAGAGCAGCCTGGTGTTCCCCTGGGAGGGCCAACCTGGCTGCCTGCTGCCACCTGCTCTGCCAGCTTGGGAGTTGCTCGGGCTTGCCCTCCAGGGCACAGGCGCGCTCTGCGTCAGAGGCGGCCAGTGCGCCCCACAGTGTCAGGCGCAGATTCTGGCTCAGATAATAACCAGCAAAGGGACTGCACTGGGCAGCGGGTAGTACCTTGGAAGGACTTTGTGCCCTGGGCCAGTGGCGAACAGGGCCCGGGTTCAGCGTGGGCCCGCAGTCGTAGGTTTCCCTTTTGAAATCTTGCTTTGGGTGGTGGCTGAGAACTCTACCCTTGACCTGCAGAAAATGAGAGATTTGTGCCAGTGGGTGAACTGGGTAGGGAGCGCCTTGAGGGGGGCCCAGCTGAACCCCGCTCTCTCTCTCTTGCAGATGGTCCCTACCCTTACACCCTGAAGCTGTGTTTCTCCACCGCTCAGCATGCCTCCTAATTGGGTGCCTAGGAACAGTTCCATCTGAGCAGGAAGACATTTTTTTCTTTATGCTGTTTGGTTTTTTTTTTCCTGTTTCATCGGGGGTTTTTTGGCAAAAGTTCTGTATTCCTTTTTTTTTTTTTTTTTTTTTTTATGCTAGGTTAGTAGAGGCTTAACCATAACGGAAATGCTGAAAGTCTGGAGGGGGAGGGGCAGGGGGACTGATATCTCCCAAAATTAACCTTTTTGAAGGTTTTGAAAATTATTGTACATGTGATTTTATTTTTCCTGTTCATACATTTGTGCTGCCTGTGTACTCTTGGCACATTTCAATAAAATTGTTTGGAAAAGAAAAAGATTTTCTGGGATTCTGGAGCATGGGATTCTCCTTCCCTTCCACTCCCTCTTCTGGAGAGGGGCAGGCAGCCAGGCCAGTGCGAGTGGCGCCATCAGCCTCTGGAGGGCAGGGTGGGCTGGGGCTACAAGACCCATCCCAGTGCTGGGAATTAAGTCTTCTGAGAAAAATCCAGGAGACTTGCTGTCATGCTTCATGGGCTGTGCCAAGCAAGCTCAGTCAAGCTGGAGTCACTTCAGAAATAAAAGGTTGAAAAACAAGACTTGGAGATGTTCAAAGAAATATAAAGCCATAATCTGCAAAGTAGACACTTGCCTTTTTCTAAGACTGGAATATAAAACAAGTTTCTTTCCAGTCCCTTCAACGCATTTTGATTTTTCCCTAGTAAGGATCATGTGACGATCAGGTTACGTGTTTGTACTTTGAAGACAAAGCGTTATACTGTGTTGTCTAGAACTGTTTTTATCCCTGCGGAGTATCTGGTGTGCGTGTTGTCATTTACTTGTTCCGGTTTCTTACTACTGCAAATACTGCTGCGTGTCTTTATACAAGTGTCTTAGCCGACTTCCTTACAGTGATCTGTAGATAACTCCCAGTCAGTGATATTGCAGTGTGGCAGCAGATATCCCACAATTCTAGTAATGGGTGTGGCTTGGGAGGCCACCCACCCGGAAGGAGGCTGCCTTAGGCACCACACTCGCTGCAAGAACAGCAGCAGGCTGCTTGGAAGAGCTGGTCCGAAATCACCATGTTGACTCTGCACTTGAATTTGCTTTAGGAATTGAAGTTTTTAAACTTGTACATCTGCTGACGTGTCACATGACATTCTCTGATGAACAGACTCACCAGGGGAACCTGGTGGACAGGTATCAACTGCAGTCACCCTGTAGCCAGAAACTTCTAAAATTTAAGATCTGTTTTTAGGTCAGAAATAAGTGAATTTCCCCACTTTTCCAAGCATCTGGCTTTCATCTTCCAGAGACAGTCTATACATGTAGTATATCTACAGTTAGCTATAATCATCTTTTAAATGCCAATTGTTCGTTAAATTTTTTTCTCTCCCATCTTACTATCTAGTGTTTTCAGTTTCTCATTGCAGAACTAAACATTTCTCCTAATGGTTAGTCCTTGGTTCCAATTTTTAAAAGCCTGTATGACACAAGAAAGCAAAGACTTCCCTGGTAGCACAGGGGTTAAGTCTCAGCACTACGCAGCTACCTGCAGCCACTGCAGCACAAGTTCAATCCCCAGCCAGGGAGCAGCAGACCTCTCCTGTCCTGCCTGCTGCTCCCCTTAGCAGTGTGTTCAGTGGGTCAGCCTGTTCTGCTCCCCACTCTGTCTCTGGTGAATCCTCTCACCCTCTTCCCCCCCCCACCCCGCAAGCCCCCATTTTGGCCTACACCCCAGCTCTTGTATGCATAAATCTTAAAAAAAAAATTCCCTGCAATTCCATTCCCCCAGAGATAGACCTTAGTGAACATCTCACTATAGAACATAGGCAGTTTTATGGCAGATTTTATGCTCTTAGATTAATGTTTTAAAATTTTTTAAATTTTAACGGCCTGGAGGACCATATAAACACCTCTTCAGCACCCTTGAATCCCAGAGACCTTGAACTGGTGCAATGACTTCCCCGCCCCTGCACCTTCCTCTGTACTATGGAAACTAGTGGGCGGCGTTCTGGTGTGGGAGTTGGGGTTATATCGGCGCTTAATACCGGCCCATCTGTCTTGCATTCCTTTCCCTGAGTAAACTGGCAGCTAGGTACCAAAATTGTCAAATTGACGTGGTACAACAGGGTTGTGGTTATTCCGCGATTAAACCCTCGGACACTCGAGCCGTCACCAGCATTTTCACACGGCTATGATGAACTTTGTACAGCAATGCGCGGTGGGAATGATTGTCCCAGGCCGGATTCCCACTGGGTTAAAGGGCCCACCTCTAAAACGCTCGGTCACTCAGCGGGGCACCCACGAGGTGACTTCCGGTTGCCCTTAGGAAAGATGTCGGGCGGAGCGTCCCACGCTCGCGCTGCGGCATCGATGCCCTCGCCCGACATGGCGGCCTCCTGTCCCCGCCCCCCTGGCTTCCTCCGTCGGGGGACAACACAAACTCAGTCGCAATGGCGGCGGCAAGGGTGGCTTCTCTCAGATTCCGGGACCTGCTAACGCGACGTGAGTCACTTCGACCTCTGGGGGTCCGCGCACTGTCATGCTGTCAGCGACGCAGGAAGGGGAGGCCTGTCCCGGGTCACACAGGGTCCCAACCCTTCAGCTCACGGGTCCGTTTGCTCCCATCCAAAGGGCTCCCCAATTCTAAAGGCCGGTGTCTTAGAATCCGGTTCCTGACAGCTCAGTGCCGTGTTCTGGGGTCAGTCCCACCATCAAGGGCCTGAAGTAGTTCTCAGGGTGAGACTGAAAGAGGGGGGTCCTCAGGAAAGGGGAGTGTCCCAGCACCCCACCCCCCCCTCAAGCCGGAGAGAGCCAAGACACCTGAGACTACGAATCCCAGAATGCCATCTTCACCGAAGAACGGATACTGCGGACTGAGGGAGGAGTTAAGGAGGGGTTTTGGGACTTAAAAACCACACCTGGGGGGTTGGAGTTCCTTTTTGGTCCGTGGTGTGGATTTGCCAGGGTTTTTGCTGAGTAGGCGATAAGATTCTAGCTCAGCGCAACTGGTAGGACGCATTCACCAATTTATTCTTTATCTTTTTTTCTTTCCCTTTTTGGAAGTAAACCCGTTTATTAATTTTATTGTGTCTGCACTTGAGCCTTTTAAGTACCATTGAAGCGCACGGGTGAGAACCCAGACAGGCACCCCATGGGGTTACCCTGTAACAAGACCACTGATAAATACACCTGCGATCTTATGTCTGTGTACCCTTAAACAGAGGTCTCTAAGGAGTCGGTGTCTCCTACCTAGGGTCACTGAGATGTGTACCCGCTGTTCTTGATGGTGCTGTCTCCAACTAGGGTCATCCAAGACTCTTCCTATTTCTCCCCAGGACTGAATTCCCCCTCCCGGCTGGGTCTCAGCGTTGGCCTTCGTGCCATGGGTTCTACTGCACAAGATGAGGCCTCCAAAGCAGCCCCCAGTGATGCCCCAGACCACAACTATGAGTCCCTTCGGGTGACGTCTGCCCAGAAACACATTCTGCATGTGCAGCTAAACCGGCCTGAGAAGAGGAATGCCATGAACAGGGCTTTCTGGAGGTCTGCCTGCAGGAGGAGGAGGGGGCTGAGGGATTGGGCAGGGGTGGGGCATGCAGCACAGATGGACATGAGGGCAAGGGATACCCGCCCCAGACACAGCCCTTTACTCCTTGTCCTTTCACAGGGAGATGGTGGAATGCTTCAACAAGATTGCAGAAGACGCAGACTGCAGGGTAGTGGTGATCTCTGGTGGAGGAAAAATGTTCACTGCAGGTACCAGGTCCTCGCCACACCCACCCCTGCTCCTGGGTATATAGCAGTGCTTCCTATATAGGCTTTTAAGCAACTTCTAACTTTGACTTTCATCCTTTTGAAACTTTTAAAACATTTAAATACAGAACTTAGTGCAGGAGAACATGACAGGCTCGGAAGTTTGGGTCTCCACCTTGGACCAGTGGGTTTGAGTGGCCCTTGACTTCTCAGTCTGTCTTGTGTGTCAGTGAAGTGTGTTATAATAACACGCTTTGGCACAGCCACTCGGCACATGAGCTGACAAGTGTTTAGATGGCATCATTTCCATGTGCCAGATTCATTGATGCCGGGATCACCTCTATTCTGCTGTTAAACCCAACTAGTGATTTTTCAGATTTCACATACTGTAGTTTTCAGTTCTCAAATTCCTATTTAGTCCTTTTTTAGACTTTCCATTTCCCTGCTGAAAGTTCCTATCTTTTTAATTTTTTTAAGATTTGTTTATTTATGCATACAAGAGTTGGGGTGTAGGCCAGAGGTGTAGGGGTGTGAGAAAATTCAGAAGAGACAGAGTGGGGAGACAGGAGAGGTCTGCTGCGCCATGTGGGAATCTCCCTGGCTGGGGATTGAACTCGTGCTGCAGTGGCTCTGGATAGCTTCATAGTGCTGAGACTTAACCCTTGCACCACCAGGGAGGTCCCCAAGTTCCTATCTTTCTATTTATCACGAGGGTGGTTTTCTTTGTGCCACTGGCCTAGGTATAAATGGCTGCTTTAAAACCCCTGTCTCCTCCTCCTAACAGCTGAGTCACCTCAGGGTCCTCTTAGTGCAAGTCTCTGTTGATTATCTTTTCCCTTGAGATATAGGTCTCATTTTCCCGTTATATCCTGGATATTGGGATATGGGAAGAAAAGATTGTGCGAACTGAACCCTATTAAGTGTTTTAGCAGCTGAGTTGGACTCTGAACTCTCTTATCGGGCTGGCTCATGCATGAGCCAGAGATTCAGACGCAATCCGGGTCTCCCCTTTCTGCTTCTTTCCTTTCTCGAAGTCCAGCTGCCCGTCCAGGTCACCCTGGACTCTGTCCCCTGGTTCTTCAAGCACAGGTCCAGCCTACTAAGTAACTCACGTGGTTCCAATCCCTTCTACACGATAACTCCCTGGTGCCATCAGGTGGTTATGTGTATCAAGCACAACGAGAGCACATAGCTGTCATCTCTGGAAGGTACTAGAAGTGGAATCTCATATTAATTTCTGCACAGGACCCAGCCTGATGCTGGGAACCCAGCAGCATTGAGACAGCCACAACCCTGCCCGCTGCCCAGGTGGAGTTCCCGACTCAGTGGGGAAGACAGACCGAGAACAATCGCTCTTTCCTCTGTTAACATCGCCGCCACGGCCCCCATTTCCTCTCTACAGCTGTTTTCCTTTCATTCGCTTGTGCCTTCATTGAGCAGTGCCACTCCGGGGCCAGCTCCCTTCCGGGTGCCAGGGGCCTGGAGGCAGGGAGCGGCTGCAGCGTCTGGCCCCTCGCCCTGGCGGGCTCCCGCGTGAGGAGGGAAGGTGAGGGCTGGCCCGTCACTGCAGGCCCAGCGCCCCATCTTTCAGCTCCCGCCTGGTGGCAGCTCTCTCGCTCCACTATCAACAGCAAGAACTCAAGGGCCAGAAAGAAGAAAGGCAACTTAATTAGTAGTTTCAATGAGAGAATGAAACTATTAATTAAAAAAGACACAGAGGTAGCCCATACTTATTCGGCTTTCTCAGAGCATCTAGGAACGTCACACATAGTGATTAAGTCTTACCACGACCCTACAAGACAGCTGCAGTCATCCCCATTTTAGAGGTGAGGACAGTGAGGCCCAGAGGGAGGGAGAAGCCTGCTGGCCTCACGGCTTACATGGCATGAGCGGATTCTCGCGCTCAGGCTGCCTGGGCCTTGCTCTTGACCACTGACGATAACCAGGTGTCTGGCTTACTGGTTCAAGGCCAAGGCTGCGGCCTGGGCACACACCCCCACCCCCACCCCTGCCACCTGGGCACACCCCTCCAAGCTCTCTCTTCCTCCTTGGAAGAAAATGGAGAGAGGGCAGCGCCCACATGTAGAGCTTTGGCGGCCACAGCCGTCATCACAGCGCAGGCATAGCCAAGGTGAACTTGGCTCACAGGAAACCAGAGGGGGCTCCTCTGCAGTGCGTGCTTCTTACTTTGGCAGGGGACAGGGGCCTTTATTTCCAGGGGCACAGACGTCAGTTTCTGCAGGTGAGGGTAGGGCGGGTAAACTAGAAAAGCCAGTGGGAGGAGGTGTCGTAAGGTGTGGGGACCGGGGACCGAGCCTGCCTCACCCGTGTGGAGCCTGGCTCCCTGAAACGGAGCGGGCAGCCTGGCATATGCGGGCACTGCGCAGAGCGCCTGGCCAGTGGGAGCGGGGGCCTGTCTCCTTGAATGTGCAGCCCCATCTGCTCTCGGAGGGTTTTTTGGTTTTTCATTATAGAAGGACAGGTTTATTAGGAAAAGGAGAAAGGTAAAGAGGCACCTGCATAATCACAGGTGGGCAGGAGCTGCCTCTCTGGAGGGTTTTACCCTCGTTTTACAGGAAAGAAACCCAAGGCCTGGTGAATGCAGGGACCCGCCCACGGTCACGGCGCAGTGCCGTCCTGCCTGTATTTAACCTGCACACGTTCCTCGCGCCCCTGGGCCAACGCCAGCGCGGTCTGGGCGCTTAACTATGCGAGCTATGGAGGCAGCTGGCAGCCCGAGAACGGGCGCGGCCAGATGTGGGGTGCGCTCTCATGCTGCGCAAGGGCATGGTTTAGAGAGCAGGTGAAAGGTTGAGGTGAGAATGATTAATTCACAGAGGGAGAAGTTGAGGGGCGAGTCTGAACTATCCTGTAACTCAGCCTCACTGTCAAAACCACAGTCGTCCCCTCGGCTCACGAGGTCTCATCACAGGCCCCCAGCACCTCTCTGCTTTGCTCTTCCCCCGGCCCCGCCTCTCTCCAGCTGCGGTGGCCTCTTCGTGGTCCCTGCCCAGGCCAGGGGCTTTCTCCCACGGGGCCTTTGCACTTGCTCTTCTTGGCCTTTGGAGCTCTCTAGTCCCAAATCACCCCATAGCTTCCTCCCTCTCCTCCTCCAGATCTTGACTCAGAAGTCACTTTTTCAGGGAGGGGGTCCCTGACCACCCCATTTAACACTACAGCAGCCCTCCCGCATGCCGGCACACACCCTCTAGTCCACTTCCATCTTTATTTTTCTCTTCAGCCCTTATCGCCACCAGACGAAACATACGTTCTTACTCGCTCCTCTCCCTAGAGAAGGGCAGCTCCAGGGGGGACAGGGATTGCTCTACACGGGTCACTGATGAGCACCTCCTGTGGAGGCCTGGTCCCCTGTAGACCTGGGGCTACGCTGGTGGGGGGAGAAGACAATCCTCCTCACTCCCTAGAAAGGCAGCAAGGCACGATGAGATAAGTACAATCCACTGATAACAGGAGGTAAGTGCAGGCGATAAGGCAGGAGGAGAGGGGGTGACTGCTACTGAGCCTGGGTGGCCCCAATACGCCCGTCTGAGGTGACCTTTGAGCTGTGCCAGGGAAAATGGAGGCAATCTTGTAACCACCCCAGGGGAAGCCCGGCTCAGGGGCGGGAGCAGCAGGCACAAAGGCCCTGGGATGGGACGTGTTACAGCACTGGGACAACTGTCGGAGGCCCGTGGACCCGAAGGAACAGTTGGAAATGATGTTTGTTGCGGCGCTGGCAAGGTCTTGCGAAGCCCCTGCATTTTATTCTCAGGGTGCTGGGAGGCAGAGGGAGGGCCCGGAGGCGTGTGGGGAACAGACAGCGCAGCAGTGGTGCAGGGGAGACGCTGGTAGCCAGCGTAGGGGCCATGGAGAAGGGCAAGGGGAGCAAAAGTGAGGTCAGGCATTGCTATAAAGCTCCAGCCACACAACCTGCTCCGTCTCCGGCTTCCAGGCCAGGAGCCATTGCCGCCGCTGACGCCAAAACCTGACCCCCCGCAACAGCACGGCCCCTGGAGCCAGCTGTGTGACTCCGGGCGTGGGATCCCGCCCCACCGCTCACTAGCCCGCCTGAGCCCGGGCGAGGGGCTTCGTGCCTTTGCCTCACTTTGTCCCCTCTCCCCAAGTTAGGACCTGCTTCCAGGGTGGCGGTGAGGAAGCAGGCCTGAGTGGACACTAGCTTTTACTAACTCCACACCCCGCACGTCACCCCTCCATGAGTCCCGTGTGAAATGCTTCCTGCACTGTGGTGGTTCTGGGGGGTTGGCATCCATCTTGCCCAGGAGCAGACTCTGCTTGGGGTGGTGGGGGCCCAGGGGTCTAGGTGAGCCTCCTCTGCCTCCACACCAGGCATCGACCTCATGGACTTGGCCTCGGACATCCTGCAGCCCCGAGGAGATGACGTGGCCCGCATCAGCTGGAACCTCCGTAAACTCATCGCCAAGTACCAAGAGACCTTCAGCGTCATTGAGAAGGTGACTCTGGGGGGCTGCCGGGGCACCCTTGGCCACTCCTCCTGGGTCAGCCCTGACCCCACCCCTCCTGTCCCCTTCCAGTGCCCTAAGCCTGTGATTGCTGCCATCCACGGGGCCTGCATTGGTGGAGGTGAGTCTGCACCCACCCCAAGCCTGGGCTCACTCTGGCTGGATGCCGATTGGCTGCTGCCCTCCCACCTCAGCCAATGGCCTTCAGCATGAGACCTGTTGCTATGCAGACTTTATCCCAACGTGCAAGCTCAGGATCTGGGAGGAGGGGTAGGGCCTGGTGACAGTTGACTCCCCGGCCTCTCTCTCCCAGGCGTGGACCTCATCTCCGCCTGTGACATCCGGTACTGTGCCCAGGATGCTTTCTTCCAGGTGAAGGTAAGCCATCGTCCTGACCATCTGCCTGCTCTAGCCCTCTTCACGCTGGCCAGGGAGTGGCAGATTGGGGGCAGAGCAGGGGCACTGTGGGCCGAGGGACGGGGGTGGAGGGCCTGGAGGGCTTCATGGAAGTCAGGCAGCATTGAACATTAAAAGACTTGGCCACAGGAAGTCAAGAGTAGGTCACATGGCCCTGGTGAGGTCAGGGGTGGGTAAAGGTCTGGGGGCGGGAATGAGGCTGGGGTGCTGCAGGGTTGGTGCTGGAAAGGGCGAGAGGCAGGGTGGAGCCCACCCATGGGGTCAGGTGTGAGCTATTTTTTTGGAGATAGATGTGGACCCCAAAGGATTGGAAAGGGCCTTGCTTGAGTTCAGGCATTTACATGGGAATGGAGTGGGTCGTTGGGGGGCAGTCTGAGGTGGAAGTGGATGGGGCCTCTGCAGTAGATGCAGAATTCCACTGGCATCGGCACTGCACGGGCGCCCCCGCAGCCGGGCAGAGACCAAGCACTGACGATGGCCCCCACCCTCAGGAGGTGGATGTGGGTTTGGCGGCAGACGTGGGGACACTTCAGCGCCTGCCCAGAATCATCGGGAACCAGAGGTGAGTTTGAGGGAGCCTGGGGGAGGGAACTGTGGGACACCCCCAGACCCAGATGGCTTCAACCCCCTAATATGCCTCCTCCTTTTGCAGCCTGGTCAATGAGCTGGCCTTCACCGCCCGCAAAATGATGGCCGACGAGGCCCTGGACTGTGGGCTGGTCAGGTAGAGGCTGCAGCTGGTGCTGCTAAGACCTCAGGGCATCTCGGAGGCCCCAGAGTCCCGGTGTGCCCACGCTCACAGATTCCGAGGGGCTCCTCTCTGGGTGATCAGTTTTTAAAATTCGGGAGTCCGGTGCCTTGCTCTGATTGGTCACTTTCACTAGGGGCAGGCGGGGGATGGGCGGGGGGAACCCTTCACAGACCGATTGAGTCCCGACCCCCTTCATCCGCAGT
Organism: Scalopus aquaticus; assembly: GCA_004024925.1. Lineage (NCBI taxonomy): Eukaryota > Metazoa > Chordata > Mammalia > Eulipotyphla > Talpidae > Scalopus > Scalopus aquaticus. The sequence continues at coordinate 1,976 of PVIJ01019931.1, read as the reverse complement.
CGGGTGTTCCCAGACAAGGAGGTCATGCTGGACGCGGCCTTTAACCTGGCGGCCGAGATTTCCGGCAAGAGCCCGGTGGCGGTGCAGGGCACCAAGGTCAACCTGCTCTACTCGCGCGACCACTCCGTGGCGGAGGGCCTCGACTACATGGTGAGGCTCCGGCCAATCACAGCCCTTGTCTGGCCCCACAGCAGCCAATCACGGCTCAGCGGCAGGCCCGCCCCGACTGTCATTGGCTCAACTCTGTGTCCCTGTCCTCGCCCCGCCCCTTTACGCAGGCGTCCTGGAACATGAGCATGCTGCAGACCGACGACATCGTCAAGTCTGTCCAGGCCGCGATGGAGAAGAAGGACCTGAAGAGCACCCCCTTCTCCAAGCTCTGAGAGCCGGCGCGGCCTCTGCCCGGGCTGCTGTTTGCTCATCCACACGGAGAGGAACCGCCCGACCTGTCGCCTGGTGCCTTCCCTGCCAGTCACCAGTTTATAACTTTATGATACTGATTGTCTTCTCCCTACGGCCTTATCGGCATCCCAGCAACAATAAAGCCTTGTAAAGCACCTGGCGCCCTTCTTGGAGACAGGCATGCGGAAGGGGCCGAGAGCAGCGGGACGCTCCCGGGACTGCAGTTGGCCAATGGGGGGGGGGGGGGGAAGGCAGGAGGCCAGGCCAAAGCACCTCCCTGGGGCTGCAGTCCCGCCTACCCCACCCAGGTTGGAGGGCGGAGCGCCAGGCTGGGGGGCTGGAGTCCGGGAGGGAGCCCCTGATGCCCACTCTTGGGCCACCTGCCACGTTTCTTTAGCTTTAGGTTTTCTTGTCTATCATTCTAGGCGCAGCCCTCACCCTGGCAATTTGGAAGAGAGCGGGGGACTTTATGCTTCTTTCTGTATGCTTCTTTTTAAAAAAAAATATTTATGCACACAGAGCTGGGGTGTAGGCCAGAGGTGGGGGTTGGGTGGGGGGTGGGAGAATTCACCAGAGACAGTGTGGGGAGCAAATACACTGCTGAGGGGAGCAGCGGGCATCACAGGAGAGGTCTGTTGCACCATGTGGGAAGCTCCCTAAACCAGGGATCGAACTCGTGCTGCTGATGCCAACAGCTTCACAGTGTTGAGACTTAACCCCTTGCACCACCAGGGAGGCCCTGTATGCTTTTTTGATCTGAGCATTTAATTTAGCAGTTCCTTTTCAGGACCTTATGAAGTTGGCACTACTAAAATCCCCATTTTACAGATGGACAAATGGGCAAATTGAGGTGAAGGTCCTGACCCAGCATCACATAGGAAGTGGCAGACACAGGAAGTCAGAAATCAGTGCTCTGAATCACTACAGAAACCACACAACGGTGTGTAAAGGTGTAGAGTGGGTATGCCACCAATTCAGGTGTTTTCCCAGTCCTGGCAATGCCAAGAGCCCCTAGATCCTCCCTATTTAGCTTGTTGCCACTGCCCAGCTGTTGGGGATCATGTCTGCAGCCCAGCCCAGCCCAGCCCAGCCCAGCCCAGCCCAGCCCAGCCCTGCATTGCCCTGCCCTGCCCAACTGGCCTCACCCACCTTCTGCTAACAAAAGTTCTGATAAAACCCTGGTGGGGCCAAAGGTCACTGCACTTCCTCTTTGCAGAAGCGGAAGTGGGGGTCCTGATCTGAGTCCCCCAGGTTTGGTCCAGATGAGCTGGGTGCTAGCTAGTTACCAGTGAGGCTGGAAAGAGGAGAGACATGGGGGCGCCCTGGGGGAACCCTGAGCCTGGACTACCGGAGGAGGGGCCCTGGGAATGCTGCCCTGTCAGCCACTCCCTCTCGCACAGGTATAAGAGCCACTACCTCTGCCACGGTCCCCACTGCTGCAGCGCTTCCCCCAGGGCCAGACGCCAGCCCAGCTCTCGAGATGGCCTACGTCCCGGCGCCTGGCTACCAGCCCACCTACAACCCGGTGAGACTCGGGCCCAGGCCGCGGCTGAGCACCAACCTGACCCCCCCCC
>PVIJ01019930.1:0-22404 GCA_004024925.1 Scalopus aquaticus | reverse complement strand
AACTGAGATGTGTTCTCAGCAGACAGAGGCATGGGAAGGAGCAGCTGGGCTGCCCAGCCTCACAGTCTGCTCGCTGGGTGGTTTTTGTTCAGGCCTGTATCACTGTGGGAGGGGTACTGTAATACTGACCACAGTAGTAAGTGGCAGCATCTTCAGGCTCCAGGCTGCTGATGGTGAGTGAATAATCTGCCCCAGATCCACTGCCACTGAACCTCGATGGGACCCCAGCTTGCAAATTGGATGCACTATAGATGAGGCTCTTAGGCGCTTTCCCTGGTTTCTGCTGGTACCAGGCTAACCACTTGTTAAAGCTTTGACTGGCCCGGCAGGAGATGGTGACTCTGTCTCCCAGAGATGCAGACACGGAGGGTGGAGACTGGGTCATCTGGATGTCACACCTGGCCCCTGGGATGGAAACAGAAAACACACAACACACAGTTCATCCTGTCCTCAGAGGACTCCCCTGAGAGCCAGGGGTCCTGACTCCCCGGGGCTGGTCACCTCCTGGAGTTTCCTTGCTCACCTGGGAGCCAGAGCAGCAGGAGGCTGAGGAGCTGAGCAGGGGCCCTCATGTCTACGCTGGGTCCTGACTCCAACAGACATCTGCAGGGGTGTGATCAGCCTGTTATTAAGTCTTCAGAGCATGAGCAGTGCTCTGGGACATGCAAATCAGCAGGGGTGGGGCTAGGTGCAACTGCAGGGCTGACTTATCTCAATAATACAGCTCAGGTACAGTGTCTCTTAGGTCTTGAGTGAGGACTTAAGAAGGCAGAATAAATTTGCCTGCAGGAATAGGTTTCTCCTTGGCAGGCTCAGGACAGGATCATTCTGTTATCCTTTGAGTGTAGTGGTATATATATATATTTTTTTTGTTTCTGTGCTCAAGGTTAAAGACACGCTTCCCTCACTATTTCTCTAGGCTGGGTGTGTTGGGTATGGCATAGCCCTTTAACTTGCAAGAAAATTTACCAGCTCCTTTCATTTGGCACCCATTCACCTTTCTTTTTAGTTGAATCTTTAAAGCCCTTGGCGTAGTAAACTTTTAGTGTGGGTTATATACAACTCATGGTTGTACAGTAATATAAATGTGAATGTGTGCCATTCAGAGATGCCAGTCAGAGATGCGATGAGGTATAAGAGTGAAAACCCAACAACTGTGGTGTCATGCTTTGTGACATGCCCATCACTGAGCATCTGTCCTTTCTAGGTGATGTGTCGAGCTCCATTTCTGAGTGTTCTGTGCCACCACTTCCATGTGGGCCAGCTAAGGCAGAGCCCACCTTATACCCACCTTATACCAATCTCCTCCTTGTCTTCCCCATGCCCATGCTACATGCTCCCTGAGCTCCTTGAGATTTCTGCTTGTGCCTTTCATTTCTCCTAACCCAAGCTATTCCTTTCAGAAGCTAGAAAAATAGTATTCATATACAACCTTGAATTCTATGTTTCTAACCCTGAATATTCTTGTCACCAAATTTCTTCCAGTTCTTAACAGAAAACTATTCTCAGTGGCTGAGTGCAGGTCAGCGGGGCACAAGCAGGACGAGGAGACAACCGCACTGGAAGATGGGGCTGAAAACCCTGCCCAGGAAAGGGCTTCCATGGGGGAGGGGGCTGACGGGGACCCACACATGAAGTGTTGGACTAGAGACGGTGAGGAAGGTGTCTCCCACATGAGACGGTCCTGTGGGCTGAACCATGTGTCAAGTGTGGAACAGGATGGGGTCATTCACACAGGTGGGGGCTCTCAGGAAGAGCCCAGGTAGGGCTTGGGGGCCCCTGTGCAGGGAAGCAAAGTTGGTATCTTGACAACAGTCTGTGGTTGGGGTTGTGGGGATGTTTTCTGGGATGTTTTCTAGCTGACAGAAACAAGAGGAGATCTGTTTCATTCGGGAGGGTTGCTGGTCACATAATAAATATACTAAGGATAGTTAGAGCTACAATTCCACTGTTGGAGAATGGAGTTTTCAAAGAAAGGGAAAGTACTAGAATAAACTGGTTTTGAATTAGAATTGAAAATATCCAATAAATATCCAAAATATAAACTGATAGTTGTATATAAATATAAATGTGAATGCGTGTGGAGAGAGGTAGGGAGTAGGTAATAGATGGACAAAGCTTCCCTAGTCTAGAAGTATGGACACCCAAGTGCCAAAAAGCACCCATATTGCCCAAATCTTTGTTTCTAAATACCATTTTCTAATAAAAGATACCAGTAATTATTGGATAAATGATTTCCAGATCTAGGTTAGGGAAAATAAAAAACATGCCTGTAAAATTTCTGCCAGAAAATAAGTGCTCAAAACTGATGAGGTCATGGCAAAAGGGAAGAGGAGTCACTTGGGATAGATTTCTTTGGCCAAGTCTGGGGAATTTGTCTATCAAAATAAATGACTGTGATTCATTGAAGAAAATACAAACCTATGATCTAATACTGACACTTTGATGGAAATAGGATACTCATAAAGTATTAAGGACTCTTACTGCATATTCTTAATAATTACAAAGTGCACAAGGGCACTTTGCAGCAGAGAAGTCTGGCAGACACCCTCTTTGTCCAGGAACCGCAGTGGCGCATCAGCAGTGGGACAGAGCCAAGCACCCTCTAGACTGCGGCGGGAAGGGCGGGGAACCCCCTTCAGGTTCATCACAACCCTGGATTGGCTTCATCTTTCCATGAGAAAAATTCAAAGAAATTCATGTTGAGGGATATTTTATAAAAGATCTGGTATGTAATCTTTAAAAGTGGTAATTAAGTTTAAGGAAAGAATGGTGAACTGTTCAAGACCGAGGAGACATGGATAGCCAAAAGCAACACATGAATCTAGACAGGCTCCTTTTATTATCTAAGACAGTGGTAGGACAATTGCAAAACTTGAATGGACCCGATGATTAGCTGAGTTAATACAGAATACCGATTTCCTCACTATATTGGATTATGTAAGAGAATGTGGTTTGGTTTTTTTTTTTTTTTGTAGAAGATACAAAACTGAAGTCTTAGAAGACACATATTGAATGGTTCAGAAAGAAAAAAAAAAACCTCTACACAGCATTTTTGTAAGTGTGAAATTGTAAGAGGGTGCTACCCAGGAAACGGGGAGCTTCCAGGTTCCCTGCCCCACTCAAGGAAGGGTGGAGCTGAGCAGGGAGGAGAAGCTGGAGAGGAGACTGGAGCCAGAAGCAAGCAGCACGGAGAGCAAGAGGAGAGCTGGAGGAGGCACATGGAACACAGGGACAGCAAAGAAACTGCGCTTGCGCCTTGGTCCTGGACTGGTTGAAACAGATGTGGGTGAGAGACCCGTGGGGAGATTAACAACGGCAGCTTTGATTTTGGTTTTGCTCTTTCCTCCCAAACCTGTCCAACTGTCTGTGACCATTTTTTATTGGTCCCAGCTGGAAGGTGTTTTAGCCTTGTGGCAGGTTTTCAGGCCTTGCTTTGGGCCAACCCTGTCTGGCTGAACTTTTACACACGAAGGGATGGGTAACTTTGGGTGCTTGATTTGGAAACTATATTCTTTGTTTTTTTTCTGTATTACACACTAATTGTATTAAAGTTACTTTCCATTAAAGCTTTTATAACTTTTGTCCTGATGCGGCAGATGGCAGTCTATTTAGAGCAGGCAGGTTTGGAGGTTCTGGGGTGTCCCACTCCCTGTCCTGTAAAACAATCACTAAGCTGATTTAAAAACATCTTGCTTCTCTCTTTATTATCATTATATAAACAAGTCACTTATTGCAGATACACAAGGAAAATATCACATTCGTTCAAATGTGTGTTACCTCTACTGTCCAAAGCCATAGGGGATTTTATTTCCTTGTGAATTAGTTGGGTTATATCTTATTTTTGGTTTGAACTCCTCCATATTCTACCTCCTTGTCTACCTTTTAACCTTACTTCTACCTGTAACCAAATTTCTGAGTAAGGATTAGAGAAGGAAAAGATAAATGAGAGTTTCAAGAAGGAGTCACTATAAATCTGAGAGATATAGAAAACTAAAGCCATGTTTGCACAGGAAAATTTCATTAAAAATGGAGAAAGATAAAGTGTCAAGAAACATTAAATATTTTGCAAGATGCTCTGCTAAGGCTGAGTCCAGCTCATTTTTATATAGCTTCTGAGCATTGATTCCTGTTATCCACCTGGTGTTGGGCGTTTTCCTGCTGCAGGAACACGATTTAAAAATCATGATCAAAAGATGATGTATACACGGCAATCTATGAAACTGATGTCATTTGAAGAGGTATTGGGTTCAGAGAACAGGGTCCTTGCATTACCTCTGAGAAGAACTTCACCAGAGCTCCACTTTCAGTGGCACATGGTGAGCTTCCCCACAAGGCAGAGATGTTTAGTTATATTCAAAAGGGCATGTTTATTATATAAGAAAAGGGAAAGGAAAGAAAGGATGCTTATATAGACACAAGTGGGCAGAAAGAGCTGCCCCTGAAGGGGACACGTTTGTGAAAAGAGACGTCTGCATACACACAGGTGGACAGGCGCACTGCCCCTTGCCAGTGCAGAAATTGCTTGGATATAGGATTCTCTCTGTGGGAGGGCTCATTCCTTTGTGGATATTTTCTACAGTTGAATTAGTTACTTCTAGGGTGTGACTAGGTAGATTTTCTTGTAAGGACCAGTGATTCTCTACAATGGCCCTCATCTCCATATCGCCTCCTCTGGTCTGCGCCTCAGGATATTTAATTACAACAGTCTGTGCTTGCTGGAGTTGGTGCCTAAGGCTTTTTCTTCCTATGCTGGTTTAAAGACTTTGTTAAACATTTCTACCCCCAGCTCCAGTTTCTGGTATTGTGACAACCTCTTCGTAAATTTTCTACTCTTAGCCTCCATCAAAACCACAAGTGATGTTGCAGTTCCAGGAAACACAAGCATTCAACTGAACTAACTACGCTAACTTGTTCCCTCTCCTCTGATTGTTCATTCTAAGAGATGGGGTTTCACCAAATGGACCTAGAAACTCATTGCTCCACTTACCTGGAGAAATAACACTGCTCCAGGGGAGGGAATCTCAGGGAACATGGGCACAAATCTTATTTGTTATCTGTCTCTCTCAGTAAAAGGAGAACTCTATGCTCTATGAAGTTGGAGTTTCTGCTTTGTTTAAATGCTCTATGCATAAAAAAAGAGATTCTGTTCTTTCTCTGATTCAAAAAAACAATTTTTTGAATAGGGAAAAATGAACGGCTCTAGCAGAGCGTAGGAACTGAAGCTATTTCAACTGTTACCACTAGGGGACGCTATAACACTGTAGGTGTTTCGGTGAAAGAGCAATTGGGAGGATTTGAGTGGTTATAAATGTATACACATATCCTCATTTTATACACTGATTTCAAATTATTCTATATATTGATACCATATTTATATGGTTTCAATTATATTCTGAAGTCATATGCTAATAAATGAAAATATTTTATTGCAAAAACTATTTATATTATTTAGTTAATTTGAAATATAGAAGTTGGTGCTAACAATAGCTTACATTCTGGGATTATGTTGGGAATTATTGAGAATGATAGCTTTAAACTGATTTCTGGGTCTTTGGTACATCATGTTCCCTGGGACAGTGATATGTTTGTCTCTTTCTTACCATTGTTCATGTTCACAGCTCACTGCACAGGCACTTTTGATTTCACGCTGTCTGATGCTTTGCATAGGAAACTCAGGCACTCAGCTGACTGCTCAGAGCTCTATTAATGGGGTTCCCTGTGTCGGGGACCAAGTGTGTCAGACAGTTGAGCTACAACAAGATGGTGCCACAGTCACAAGTCCTCATCTATCTGATGCTCGGGGTTTCAGGTGAGAGATTTAGAAGAAATATATCTTCATCAAGCTGGAAAATATTTTAACGTGGGCAGTGAAAATATTTCATCGAAAAGTGTTGTTTTTATGATAAAATCTGTATTTTCGGTTTATGTTTAACTATATTAGTGATGCAATGTACGGTCCATGTCCACTTCTGTTTGCAGGAATCTCTGGGGACATCTTGATGACCCAGTCTCCAGGCTCCCTGGCCATGTCCGAGGGAGAGAGGGTCACCATCGCCTGCAAGTCCAGCCAGAGTCTTTTGTACAGCTCCAACCAGAAGAACTACTTAGCCTGGTACCAGCAGAAGCCAGGACAGGCACCTAAGTTGCTCATCACCTGGGCATCCACGCGGCAACCTGGGGTCCCCGACCGATTCAGTGGCAGCGGGTCGGAAAAGGACTTCACGCTCACCATCAGCGGCTTCCAAGCTGAAGATGTGGGTGCTTATTACTGTCAGCAACATTATGAATCTCCTGCCACAGTGTTTTAGCCCCGTACATAAACCTCCCAGCCCATGGCTCGGTGAGTCTTTATGCAGCAGCTACTTCCTTCCTGCTCTGTCCTATCTCCCCCTCAGCATGAAGGGTGGTGTGGTGTCTCCAGGTTGAATATGGACAAATGTGCACATCTCAGCAAAGATGGGATCAATCTGTCTGTTCAGTGTTTCCTGCACAAGGAAGTCATTCTGTGGGGACTCCCTAGTGACCTGTGGTAGAACCTCCTCTACATTGTTCCAGTTAGTTCCCAAATCTGAGTCTGCATTGTCCATAGATTCCTTCTTTCACTTTGGATCATTTTCTGTCCTTTATTTTCCATCACTTCTCCTTAGCCTTTCCTCTGAGTCTCTGCTCATCTATTGCCCGCTCAGACCTTCGGACCAGCATCTCCAGGTGTGACTTTCAACAGTCTTGTGTCAGGGTCTTAGTTTCAGAGCTTCTTTTCTCCGTTCTGTTTTTTCTGGTCACATCTGCACTCCCACTGACTTTCTCATGTTCTGCTTTCTCCTTATAGATGCTTTTTCCCCTTCAAGTACAACCCTTGGTGCTCTTTATCTCTGCCAGCAGTCAATCCAGACAACTCTGTAAAATGTGTGGTGTCAGAACAAAAAATTATCTAAAAACGACCTGGGAGCTCTTCCTGGTTGCCCGTAGCTGCGATTGTGGGCTAACTAGTCCCTGAGCTGGAAGAACTGTGCAGCCCACATTTCTGGACATTCCACTGTACAGCTGACACCAAATGGAATGAAATATTTCCCCCCAAAGGTAAGAGAGCTCCCCTGTGTGCCCCATAAACGCTCCCCTTCATGGTGCTTAACATGTGCCTTTTTCTTAAAGGAAGGAATCTCCTGGTAGGTCTCTTTGACTCTGAAGGTGACGTATTCCACCTGGGACTGATGTGGCTATGGACCAGATGACGTGGAATCTTAGCTTTGAGGGGGGCCCAGAGCAACAGCGGGCTGCTGTGCCGGCAGCCCTCGCACTCCTCCATAAAGGCTTGAACAACCATCAACCCGTCAACAAAACTGACACTTAGAGAAACTAAACCAAATGCGGAAACATACATAGTTTTCTTTCAAATACATTTGATGTGAAAGACATTTTTGAGGCCACAGGATGTTATCAAAAAATTAAATATATTGCAGTCATACAAATTACATTCTCTAAAAGCAGAGAAATAATATCAGAAAGCAATCACAAGACATTATTAGAAAAAATCCCCAATATTTAGAAACTAAGTAACCCACTGCCAAGAAAACTTTGGGCCAAAGTAGGAATGAAATGGCAAATTAAAAACCACTGTGATTTAAAGAAAACATGGCATATCAAAATTTGTGGGATGAAAGAAAATAATGAATACATAGTCCTGAATATATCACTCAAAATGTATATTCACAAGGAAGTACTGGAATCAATCAGATGAGTCTGCATCATTATATACTAGGAAAAGCAGACCAAAAGAACTTAAAACCTAAAGGGTTTGTGCCATATATAGATGTGCGGGAATGGGATGAACACATTGTAGACTTCTGTTATCAGGATCAACCTGTCAGGAAAAAATAGCCATTAACAGCTTCACAGGAGAAAAGTCTGAGTTGCTGAGCAGATCGAGTAACTGCTCGGAGAGAATTAGACCAGAGTAAGTCAAGACAGGCTCACCGACATGATTATTACAGTGGTGATCCTTCTCGAGACCATGATCATTAATTTGTTCACACAGTACAGGCAGCTCTCCATTGTCCGGATGATTAGTGACAGAGATGATGATGGGTAAATGCCTGGATGGAGCCCTGAAGGGATCTAGTGGCAGAAGTGACATCAGGACCTCACCAGGGTCTCCGCCCAATGACCTGATTGAGCTTCTGTGCTGCCGTGAGCTCAGCAGCAACCGTCAGCGGAGATCAGTTCCCCTGAGCACGCACATCATCTTCCTCATGTACAGAAGCAGAGAACCTGTTCTACTGCTCCCCAGACAGATAGCACGTGTGGGCAGCTGGACCACCCCAAGCAGGGAGGTTTTTGTTCAGGGCTCAACCACTGTGGGAGGAGCATGTGTACCTTGCATGCAGTAATAGACTCCAACGTCCTCAGCCTCCACCCTGCTGATTTTCAGGGTGAAATCTGTCCCAGACCCGCTGCCACTGAACCTATCGGGGACTCCAGTATGCCTGTTGGAAACCTCATAGATCAGTAGCCTTGGAGACTGGCCCGGCTTCTGCAGGAACCAATACAAATAGGTGTATCCATCACTATCTAGGAGGCTCTGACTGGCCCTGCAGGAGATGGAGACCTGCTGCCCGGGGACGGCGGGCAGGAGGGGGGTCTGGGTCAGCACAACCTCCCCACTGGAGCCTGAAGAAACAAGAGAAGATTATAAGTTCAGTAAAAACACTGTAGGAAATTTTCATAATTTCTTTCAATTTATTTCACTCTAAGTAAGTTTTTGTGATTTTTAATTTATGCCTCCCTCACCTTCACTCCCCAAACTATCCAACATCAAAAAGATCTTGAGATTTGCAAAACACTGGGCATCTTCAGAAGTTACCTACACCCTTCCCCTCTTTCTGTGTCACAGTCTCCACCAGAACACAAGTCCTTTTCCTCCTGGAATCTTCCTCACTCTCCTAGATCTAAACATCACATGGCCCATTCTGTAGAGTAAGACTTATCCATTTAACATGTAGGCAAAATTTACATGGGAAGCAGTGGTGTCCCCCGAGTTCACTCTTCTCCAACCCCATTCCTTTCTCATCTCCCCCTGCCTTACCTGGGGTCCAGAGCATTAGCAGCCCCAGGAGCTGAGCAGGGAACTTCATTTTGAGAAGTTGAACAGATGAATGAATCCTGGTAAGCAGGGCAGGATCAGAGCTGGCCTTTTAGCTCAGACTTGTACTGGAAGGTCCTCCCCAGGGACCACATGCAAATGCCCTGGGGAGGGGAGAGGCACAAGTGTGGAGAGAACAAACAGGAGATTCGGGACCTTTGTGGTGAGCAAAGTGACATGAAAGAGTTTCTGTACATGGTTCCACTGTCTTCTAGTTTTCATTGGTCAGAAAGAAAAGTTAATAATGCCTTTATTAATATTTCCCAGAATGAGTTATTTTTTTCTCTTGATAGAGTCAATTTTTTCTCTTTCCTTTGTCTTTTAGCATAAACTGTATTGAACGAATTATGTGTTTCTTTGTGTTTATCTTGAATGGGTTTCATGGAGCTTCTTTACACCATAACTATTTTCATTATATTTGAAAAGTTTTCAACATTTTTCTCCAAATATGTTTCAACCCCTTTCTCTATGTCTTCCGTTATAAAAATATTGAGATTCTCCATGTTGACCTATAAATCTCTGAAATCTTGTTCACTTTTTATTGAACATTTTTTCCTTTCACGTTTTAGATCGGATATTTTCTATTCTCTTCTTTGTGCACACTGCTTCTTCACCAACTCAAATTGCTGTGTGAACTAGCTAGTAATTTTTTCATTTGCTTTTTATTTCTCTATTCAAAGTTTCAGTTTGTTAAGTCACTGTTTCCATATTTCTCTTTTTAGGTCTTGGAGTCACTTTAATTTCAAAGCTTTGTATCTTTGTCTGCTAAGTCCAATATTTAGTCAAATCAGCATCTGTGGAATGGTTATTCTTTTTGTCTCATCATTATGGGTCATGCTTTCTATTTCTTTGTTGGAGTGTTTGATTAAAAGCTGAACATTTCAGATGATATAGTCTTGCCCCAATGGAATCCATTTTCTTTTCTGAGACTTGTTGATACACGTTTTAGTAACTTGCCTGGTATTATGTACAGAATTTATCCACTTCTAATTCCATCCATGTCGCTGCAAATTGCATGTGTTTATCTTCTTTGAATGCTGAATAGTATTCCATTGTGTATATGTACCACATCTTCTTAATCCAATCATCTATTTTTGGACATCTGGGTTGCTTCCATACCTTTGCTATTGTGAATAGTGCCACAATGAACGTACAGGTGCATGTATCCTTTCGGATTAGTGTTTTTGTGTTCTTTGGATAAATTCCCAAAAGAGGTATTGCTGGGTCGTATGGGAGCTCCATGTTTAGCAGTTTGAGGAATCGCCATACATAAGCCAGAAAGAAAAAGAAAAATATCGAATGGTTTCACTTATAACAGGACTATAGGGAAACCAAATAGGAGAGAGACACTGGGGGGGGGGAGGGGAGGATAAGGGCACAAAATGGAATAGAAAAGAACACAAGGGACCATGGAGATGGATCACATGTGAATTGGTGGTGGGCTACCCAAGGGGAATACAAAATGTAAAAGACATAAATAACAATTAAAAAAAAAGGAATTTATCCACCACTTGTTTTTTGATAATTGTCTCTATTGATTGTTAATTTTTCTTATCTATTTTAACTTGGGTTTATAGCATAGGCCCCTATATTTACATATCTTAGTAGTCACCAATGATTTGGTCAGTAGTTTTGCTCACACACTTCAATTCCACGTACCTTGTGGTGCCGGAGTCCAGTCAAAGTCAACCATTTCTTATCTGTTATTGTTTATAGTTTATTTATTTTTTTTAATTTATTTTTTTAGGATTTATATTTTATTTATTCATGCATACAAGAGCTGGGGTGTAGGCCAAAGGTGTGGGGGATGAAAGGATTCACCAGAGAGAGTGGGGAGCAGAACAGGCAGAGGCTCCACAACAACACATACTCTTGAGATTTGCACACAGATCTGCATGAGGGGAGAGTGCAATGAAGCCTCATCTTGGACCCTCCCGCCATGTTAACTACAACCACAGTCTCAACTCCAGTCACCCCTCCCCTGCCCCCAGAGGCACTGGAGCACCTGGACAAAGCACAGATGAAAAGGTAGTGGGTGCTCTGTTGGCACATTGCAAGTCCAGGGAAAATGTGAGTTGGTTGCTTTAGAATGAAAACAAAAATTTCCTTGTAATGACTTAATTACATATTTAATTTATCTTGAAATAATTTTAAATAAGCAAAAAGTTTCAAAAATATAAAGACTGATCCCATACATTCTCCCTCAGCTTTCCCTAGTGTTGACATCTTGCAAACAGTACAGTTCTGTAACTACAAAAACCAGATAGTATTTATTCAGTAGCGTTAACCATCATCTTTGGATTTCATTGATTTTTCCATAGTGTCCTTTTTATGCTCTAGGACAGAATCCAGGATCCTGTGTTGCAGTTGGTTGACACATCTTCTTAATCTTTAATCTCTTCAGTCTAGTTTTTGTGTGTTTATTAAGACCTTGAAACTTTTGAAGTCTACCCGACTGCTGTTTTGTAGATTGTCTCATGAATCAGGTTTGTTTAATGTTTTCTATTGATTAGAACCAGATTTTTCATTTTGGGCAAGAATATGACAGAAGGTACTTAGGTATTTTCTGCCCGTTTTTCTATACTGAATGTAGTTACTGAAATAATTCTAATCAAAACTTGTTCTAACTGGGTGTAGTCATTTATACACTGTCCACAATTCCTGACAAACTAAACAGTTAGACCATCCCAGTCCTCTCCTGCAGCCAGGTGACTGCAGATGTGAGCAGAGGTGAGTTTGATCTGCCATCTGCAAGGCCAGGACCAATGACCTAAGACAATGCAGGTTTTGTATTTTCTTATACCTGGGTAAAGGCAGCATGGTGATCTGTGTCCTCCAGACCTAGCATTAGCCAGACCACACTTCTGGCCTTGAAGTACAATTCTATTTGACATGCATTTTTCTGTGTGTGAAGAATCATTTACTCTAATTGGGATAATACACAACAAAGGGAACTTTTTTGAGCAAAATAACTATCAGTTATGTCCTTTTCTAGTCTTGTAGAGTAGTTATTGCCCCTTGGTCTCAGAATATGTTAGAAGAATCCACAAGGAATGTGAAATTATTCCTAGATGAAGTGTAAATTCTGAAATGGAATAAAGAAGTGGTGGTGATGAAGATAAGGAGGAGGAGAAGAAAGAAAATGAAAGAGGATGAAGGGTGGGGGGGAAGAGTGGGTGAGAGAAAAGGAAAAGATTGTTTAGAATCAGCCGGGGCTTTTGTCATCACCACAAACAGGCCCCTCCTGGGATCACTGTGGGGTGATTGTGCCCCCTCTTGTGGCTGCATGTGGGGAAACTCAGTGAGATTTTTTTTCCTGTTATTTGTCAACATCATTTCTAGAGTAACATATGTTTCTTTTGTACATTTTCAAGCATGCTGTATTTCTGGTGCTTATAACACATGAGAATTGGTTTCCAGGTACCATGTGAGATGTGGCCATATGAGGCAAAGGAGTATAGTTTTTATCAGTGGTTTTTATTCTTTTTTAAATATTCTTTCTTTTTTTTAAGATTTATTCTTTATTTATTTATGCATCCAAGAGTTCAGACATACGCCAGATATGTGGGGGGTGAGAGGATTCAGCAGAGACAGAATGGGAAGCAGAACAGGCAGATCAATTGAAGTACACTGCTGAGGGGAACAGCGGACAAGACAGGAGAGGTCTGTTGCACCATGTGGGTTAGCTCCCTGGCCAGGGATCGAACTTGTGCTGCAGTGGCTGCTGATAGCTTCATAGTGTTGAGACTTAACCCCTTGTGCCACCAGGGAGGTCCATCAATGTTCTTTAAATTGGGACTTACCCACCAAGAACCTGAATGATGTGGAGACCCCCATAATATACTGCTGTCAATAGCTAATATCAATGCAGTGGCTGCAGTCATCAGGGTGGGGTCCCCTGCAATGCAGCTGCTCTGCTCACACCACACTGTCTCCCCCTCTCAGTGTTACCTCTGCGGTATTTGAGCCCCTCAGCTCCCCTGCATATATTGTCCTATTGCACCCCAACATGCATGCACATACACAATCCCAGCTCACCTCATTCTTTCCGGCTCCTGTTGTCATTTTAAGATTTGGTATAGGGCCTCCCTGGTGGCGCAGCAGTTGAGCGCTGCGCTGTGGAGCTGTCAGCAGTCCTGATGTGAGTTTGACGCCCAGCAGGGGAGAATCCCACATGGCACAGCAGACCTCTCCTGCCTCGCCCGCTGCTCCCCTCAGCAGTGTATTTCTGATCTGCCTGTTCTGCTCCCCACTCTGTCTCTGGTGAACCCTCTCGCCGCCCCACGCCTCTGGCCTGTACCCCAGCTTGTATGTATAAATAAATAAATCTTTAAAAAAAAATTAAATATTTAAAAAAAAAGATTTGGTATAAAGATCATGTGTTCATTGGGGTCACTTCCCTCCTCATTGGAAGAGACTTTTGCTATTTTGTAAAATGCATTGCTTTCTCTTTGTGATCATCTCCTCAGTTTGACATGCATTATTACTTGAGATGATATGACATTGAAATTTTAATTTGGAAGAGTCAAAAGTGTTTCTGAAATGGCTTATATTTTTATGGAAAGGCAGCTCAGTATATCCCCATGGCCTCTCATGAGGACTGAGAGCAAAGAAGCAGCAGAAGAGATCCCAAAGACCTGAGGACATGCTTGAGCTTCACTTAGAAAGTTTGGGGACCCCAAGTCCTATGGGTGAGATAAGAGCAGGTGACTCCTTTGAGCACCAACCCAGCTCAGTAAACTGATTTGCATGTGAAGTGTAGACAATGCTGCAGGTGACTCGAGTCCTTAAAGGCAGCAGGTCAGGGCCCCTGGGGAGTAGCTGCCAGGTTAGCTCTCAGAGATGGGGTCCCGGGCTCCTCTGCTGTGGATCCTGCGGCTCTGGGTTCCAGGTGAGGGAAGACAGAGAATTGTTGGGCAAACCTGTGGCCATCATGAGTTGTTTGTCTGGGTTCTTGGAGGCTAGAATTAAAGCAAGTGATGTAGGTTACAAATTACCTTTTGTTTTCTAGCGTGACCTGTGATTGTGGTTCCAAGTGTCACAAAGAAAATGAGCTTAAATTGGCTTGATCTGTTAAATATATCTGTTAATTAAATGTCTCTGTTCAATGTATTGTGTTTATCATCCCAGGCTCCAGCGGGGAGATTGTGCTGACCCAGTCTCCAGCCTCGTTGACCTTGTCTCCAGGGGAGCGGGCCACCATCTCCTGCATGACCAGTGAGAGTGTCACCGATTTGCTTGGTATTAGCAGTGCATTGCATTGGTACCAGCCGCAATCTGGAAAGCCACCGAAACTCCTCATCTATAGAGCATCTAATTGAGCATCTGGGGTCCCAGCCAGGTTCAGTGGCAGTGGGTCTGACACTACTTTCACCCTCTCAGTTAATGGCATGGAGGCCGAGGATGTTGCAAACTATTCCTGTCAGCAGGGCAGTAAGTTTCCTCCCATAGTGATTTAAGTCTGAACAAAAACCTCGCAAGCAGCTGCTCACTGAGGCGCAAGCCTCTCAGTTGTGCCTCTCCACTGGCACCTTGGCCTCGTGTGTTTAGATTGAATGAAAGTGTCAGACTATGAAACAAAAATTCTTAAACAGGTGTGTGTGTGTGTGTGTGTGTGTGTGTGTGTGTGTATTTGTGTCCACAGAACTCATATAATTAACCATTCCTGAGTACATCATGATCTCTCAGGAATTTTCTACTCTCGGTGCACTAATGCAGATGTCACTGGTTTTTCTCTACGTAAGAGTTATGCAAAGTTTTCTCAGGCATGTAAAGAAATAGTGCCTGAACTGCCCAAATTGTCAGCTATGTGTTTTCATATCCAGGCTGATCTTCTGACACTCATTTAAATCTGTAAACACTCCCTTAAGCTTGAGCTCATATCAGACATCTGTAATTGTTTAGAAACCTGGGAATTGTGATGTTGGTATCCTTTCTCCTTTTATTCAGATTTTCAATCTATGTTTTATACCCTAAAGCCAGGCCTCAGTTCTAGATACACTTACTTATCTTTTTCCTTGTCCCGATTTTTATGTCTTTTCTCTGTTACCTACCATATACACTGCCAAGGTCTTCTCTCTTTTTCTTATTCTAATTGCTCTAGCATTGTAGGTAGACTGGATTCCAGAAACCTGAGTGTGCTCAGTCACAACTGTGGAAGACTCTCTTTCACATCCCTGCCACCCTTCCTCTGCCTCCCTTGGACTTCTACCTCTCCCCAAAGGGAACCAAGGAAATTGTCTTACTAACTTTTGTCTCAGATTGTGTGTAACTTTGTCTCATTATATATGAAATTTAATTGTTGTATTAATTTTCTATCACTTTATAACAAAGTAACCACAAACTATGTGATTTCAAACAACACACATTTATGATCACATCACCTATGAGTCAGGAGTCTGGGCAGGGATTAGCTGGATGGTTCCACTGGGGTCTCACAGGCTGAAACTAAGGTGTTGCCCAGTTTGCAATCTCATCTGGAGGTTTGGCGAAACTGTCTCTAAGGCCATTCAGGTTGTGAGAGAACCCTTTCCTTTGGGACTGTCTGATGAATGTGCCTGGCTTTTCTGTCTGCTGCCTGGGGGATGCGCTAATGTCCTACAGGTCACACAAAGCTCCTGTCCCCAGGGCTGCTTAGTAGTCAAACCTTCAGGGGACTCAGTCAACCTCAGGGAAGGCTCAGCTCCTCCTTTAAGGACTTAATTCTGATTAAATCAGGCCCACCCAGGATAGTCTCCACTGGATGAACTGAAAATCAACTGATTAGGAAATTTTATTACACCTCAGAAGCTACGGGTCCAATGGAACATGTAGAATATGTTCAGGCTCTGGAGGTGAGCACAGTGTGAAAGGCTACATTTGCAGACTTATAACCCTTGGAACTCATACAAAGATGAAAACCTAATTTACCTATAAACATAATTTGGAATTAAGGGTACCAGATGGGAGGAAGAGAGCCTTTGTTCTCCTCTTTAGGGGAGGCGGTACAGTGGACTATGGTGGAGGATTGTGGGTTCCTTGGTCGGAGATGTGGTAACATATACCTGAAGGGTGTGATCTTATACCTCTAAATATTATATGGTGTTATAAACCACTGTTATCTGCCCTCCTTGCCCTTGACCTATGCAAAAGTGAAAGCGTTAGGAGCATGTCAACTTTTACCGAAATCACTTTCCCATTTTTATTAAAACTTCTGCCTCTTAAGGGTGCATCACAAATATTTCAGTTTTCCATCTTTTGGATATTATATTATGAGCTTCTTAACTAACCTGCCTGTTTCTGAGATTCATCTGTGTTGTTGCAAGTCACTCCATATCAGTGTAAAGAGATCTTCCCCCTTTTTACAGATGAGAAGTACTCCATTGTTTGTGAAGGGCAATTAAGACGGCCATAGGTGTCGCGCGCGGTCCCCTGTCCAGCAGGAAGAAAGACGCGACTCGGAGGTGATCTTTAACTGGTTCTCTTTATTCTTCTCCTCTTTATTCTTCTCTCCCTCAACCTCTTTATTGTTCTCTTTTTATACAGTTGTTCCACCAATCATCTTACAGAGTAAGTTGTTACAATCAAGGCAATGGGCAAACTGGGCAAACTGGGTCTGACCGGTCTCAGTGATCACGCGTGCACGAGCTCTATACACGTGAACATCCGGGCTGTAGCTTTTCCTGTTTACCCACTCTCAAAGTTCCACCTCCTCTTTCCTCCGGCGCCATCTAGCGGCAGACCTGCCGCGCCTCACACATAGGCCTCTCTAAAGATTAACGCCCTGGGAACAGCCCACCAAAGAATTTACGGCCTGTCAGGATGGCACCAGAGATACTAACTGCTACATTTGCTTCTGTACATCTGCTTTGCTTAAGATAAGAATAATGTATGTTTTCCTTAGGATAGGGTAATGGTATGGATAAACGTGACTAGTATGGTTAAGAAAGTATATAAGCTGTGCGTAAAACCAAAACGCGGCCTTTGAGTCCCTTTGGCTCAAGGGTCCTCAGCTGAGCTAATAAACTCTATCTATACCCTACTCTGTCTCCTGTCCTCTGGTGTTTGGATGTACCAAAATTTTTCAACCACATTTTTATATAAGGATGAAAGAGCTGCAGCCCCTGTGAATATTCAGTGCCGTGTTTCCAACTTGCACCACTTTACATCCCCAAACTCAACGAGTGAGGATTCCAACTGCTCCATTCCCTGCACTGTATTTGCATGAAATTTTTCAGTTTTTTTGTCATCCTGTTACAAGTTTGGTGGTAGCTGTGCTTTTCATTCAGGGTTCTCTGGGGATCACTAATGTTGAACACCTTTTATATATCTTGTCCAATTGTACGTATAATTGATTTGTGATCTTTTCTATAATGCTCTGAAGTGTCACCTTTGCTTGCCAGTATCAAGCAAAGTATCACATTGACAGTATCAATATATGTGTTGGTCTGTCTCTGACCCATTGGACTCTCTTCTGTTCATTGGACAGTTTGGCTGAACTCACATCCTTCCACAGTCCTGGCACCCCGCAGTGACCCCTCAAACCTCAGCTGCTTCTTCAGGTTTGCTGTGGCCTTTCTTGTCCCTGACATTGTCATATAACATGTAGAACTGGTTTGTAAATGTCTATCGCAGTACAGGGCTTTTCATTTTGCTTATATCATGGGGACTGAGGCTTTCAATTGGTATACTTGAGTAATGTTCTGAGCTTTCAGTGTATTTTGCTATTTTTCCCTGAATACTTGATGACTTTGAGGCACTTGTAAATGATGCTTTTCCAGCATTTATTTCAGCTGTATAGAAATAAAATTGACAGTAGCGTGTGAACTCTGCATACAAGGTTACATATTTATCATTATTTTTAATAACTTTCCATACATTTTTTTGAATATTCTCTGCATATAATAATTTTACCTGTAAGTTACAATAGATGTAACTATTCTTCCCACTCCTTGTTTGCTATGGTGATGTCATTGTTGTTTTATTGCACTTCAGGCTCCTTAGAGAGATGTCCATCCAAGTGAGTCTCAACTGATGGTAGCTGCTAAGGCTGAGGAGTAGTCCAGTAACCAGAGTTCCAGTCTTGCCAGGTTATGTCTCAGAAACTCAATATTTCAACAGAACAGAGATGCTAAATTGAGCAGCAATCACACCAGCTGCCTGTGCAGGAAGCAGCTGCTCTCACCAAACAAGCACTGGAGGTCTCCGAAAGGTTTTTATTTCATGTTGAATCACTGTGGCACCCACTATTATGCTGCTGACAGTAGTAAGTGGCAGCATCTTCAGGCTCCAGGCTGCTGGTGGTGACAGTAAAGTCTGTCCCAGACCTGCTGCCACGGAACCGGGCTGGAATGTCATTGGGCCTGCTGGATGCATGATAGATGAGGAGCCTGGGAGCCTGCCCAGGTTTCTGCTGGTACCAGGCTACATAGTGGTTAACACTCTCACTGGCCCTGCAGGAGATAGTGGCCCTTTCTCCTCCGGACAATGACTGGGAGTTCGGAGTCTGTATCATCATGATTTCTCCAGTAGTGCCTGAAATAGGAAACAAGGCAAACGAGTCACCCTTGTAATCTCGACCTTCACCACTGTCTCCCAGCATGGCCAGGATGGCTGAGCAACATGAGCTCTCACTATTGTCTTGCTGAGCAAAGAGCCAGGTCCCAGGAATCCACAACCCAAAGTGTCCTCTGAGGAGCAGAAACATCCCGGGTCCCCTCGCCCGGGAGCCAGAGCAGCAGGAGGCAGAGAAGCTGCCCTGGGGCCTCCATGGTGCCCTGTGTCCTGGCTGAGGCAGACCTTGCCCAGAGCCTGCCCAGCTCTGATATGGGCTCTGGGCAGCAGGGGTGTTGGGGGGGGGGGGAAGCAAAGCAGCGGGGGGGGGGCAAACTGGGCCTCCAGGTGCAGAGACCAGAGGTCTCCCCTTCTCTACACTTGAGCAGCTGCCCTCACATTGTAATGCAGATTCACTCACATACATGGAGTTTGGTCCTGGCCTGAACAAAATAGATGCCTTTTGTACTGTTTCTCTCTTTGTCCCCTAATATATCTGGATATCTCCCTTGGTGCATGACTGGGTCAGGTTGGACTGAGGAGTTTATCAACAATGATCTCCCTGACAGACCTTCCTTTGCTCATCAGTGACCTTTCCTGAGGGTCCTCAATTTGCCTCACTCTTTATAGGAATCCATAAAGACACAAATGCTGAAGTTGTGTTACAGCAATGTGGGTGCAGGGACAGTCACAGGACCAGGCTCTGAGCCCCAGTGTACTGACACCTTTCCCTGAAGACAGGGGGTGCTGCTGACAGCCATGGGGTCTACTTTTGGGGCGATCCTGAAGTCACCACACTCTCCCATTCTGTATGGAGCATCCCTCTCAACAGACTCAGCTCCCTGTTCTTAAAAAATCGAGAAACTTCTGTTCACAGCCTGATTGAGACAGAATCCAACAGGGGGCTTCCTTGTATTTCTCAGAATTGTGCACATGTGGGGGTGACTGCTGAGTCCAAAGTCTTTTCTCCTAAGGTCAGAGGAGCTTGTTGGGTCACAGGCTCTGACTAGAATACTCATTCCTCTAAAGCTGCTGCTTCCCTAAAATTGATAAAATCTTTTGCTCCCCTTCCTTGGTCTCCATAGCAATGAGACCACTTTGCTAAAGCAACTCCACATGACAAGTCACCCCTACACACATATTCAGGAGTAGGAGCTTCTCCCACAGCCATCATTGACTGGTTAACATGGCAGGTACCGAAATCTAATCATCTGGGAGCTCCACAGTTCCTGGCTGTGTGACTTCAATCAGTCTCATCATGCTCTTTGCCTCAGTTTCCATACTTGTGGAAATAATTGTAGCTCATGATTCTGTTTGGTCTGGGGGTGTTTCATCCCTAGACAGGGCCCAGTGCTGCCTTTCACTAACAGGGTCCCTAGTCCCTTAATCTGATTGGCTGATCTGAGCTCAACCCTCAGATGTACTTTCAGGACCCTGCAGAATTTACACTGCATTTCCTCCCAGGCCAGGTATCAAGAGCTTTCCTAGGAAAACCTTTGTCATTCATATATCGTATTGTTCTCCGTCTTGTTATTTAATTCATATTCAACTTTTTACATCTGTTCACTTTTCTCTAATACTAAGTCAAAAACTTAGAATCAATAAGAATTATGACCATTCAACTGGGGCCTGCTCCACTACATTGTTTTCAAAGTTTTCTCTATGTCATTTTCAGTGTCACACTAGGAAGTATATTCTTTATGGTTGTATTTTTTAACAGGGAGAATGTATGAATTCATGGATCAAGAATTAATGTGCAATGACTAAAAGTTTTAGTAGCATACAATAGAATAACTGAATAAATGAGGGCAAAGGAGAGTAGAATTAATAATCTGAGGTTTCATTTTGGAGTAAGGACAATTATTGCTTCTTTTTTTCCTTTTTCCTTCCTTTATTTCTTTTTGCATGTGTATGTTCAGTTTTTCCAGCAACATTTGCTGAGCACTTGTCTTTGCTCCATTGTTTTTCCTTTGTTCCTTCATCAAAGAGCAGTTGACTCTGATGTGCATTGGGCTGTATTTTGGGGTTCATTTTCCAACCACTAACTTGTCCGTTATTTCTTCAACACCATGCTAACTTGATTATTGAAGCTGTATGGTAAGTGTTGAAATCAGGTGTGTATACCCAGTTTTGACATAGTCTTTCATCTTGGTCACTCCTCATGTTTCCAAAAACATTTACTCATTTAATTATCGAGGAATTTTTATTCTGTCATTAACAAACAAATATACTTTTCATCTTTTATTATTTTGAAAAGTCTTTTCTAATTTAATTATGTGTTAATCAGAAAGTATCTCTGGCTGTGTCTTTTCAACAAAAGATATTCAGTAAAAATTTCCTAAATGACTTAATTGACACAGACAATGTTTTCAGCTGAAGTAAACATCCCCTAAAAATATAGTTTTTTCAACCAAATAGGTCACCTGTTGTCAATCATCTGTCATCTTGTTAAAAAGCAGATTCTCACTTAGTAAGTCTAGAGATGGCCTGCCCTTTCACGTTTGTACCAATCAGCTGGCAGTGATGAGGATGACGCTGATGAATTCTGAACAGATTTTGAGCAGGAAGGTATTTTCACACTGATGTAAAGAGATGCACCATAGACATTTACATTTTTTCTGTGAAGAAAGTGTTTTACATGATTATCAAGTGATTATATTTCATGCAATTTATAATTTTCTGTTTATAGTATTCTCAGTATTGTTATGTTTGTCACTTGCTATCAGCCCAGTCTCGCTGATGGCAGTTGGGAGCACATCCCGGTGTGTTCTAGAGGCTAGTCTCTCAGTGGAAATGATGTCATTTTTAGAGTTGATGGATTTGAGAGCAGAGCAGGGTCCTTGGGTTTACTCTGGGAAAGTTTTCACCAGAGCTCCCTTTGGTGGCACACGGCGAGTTTCTCCTGAGACAGAGACTCAGTTATACTTAAAGAACAGGTTTTTTTAGGACAAGAAAGTAAAGGACACGTACAGACACAAGTGGGCAGAAAGAGCTGCCCCTCTGAGGGGGCAGGTTTGCTAAGAGAGGCCTGCATGGTGCAGGTCACGGCCAGACAGGCAGGCCACTGTGCTGCAGAGGGACAGAGTTGATAAAGGAAAGCACCTGCATAGGCACAGATGGGCAGAGAAATGGCTGCCCTGAATTCTTGCACTGATGGCACTGAGGTAGCCTTCTTTCAGTTGGGAGGGGCTCATCTTCGAGGAAGGTTCCTGTTTACTGGCCAACTAGAATTAGAAAAGAGCCCAGAGATTCTACAATGGGCTCAATCTCCATGTCTTTGCCCCTGGACTGCAGGCTAGCTCCTACCTATGCTTTGTAACTCAGGTGCTGGTGACTAGGGATTGTGCTCATGGTTATGTTGATTTCTTCTACCCCTACTTCCTTGTGTGGGCCTAGTTCTAATCTTATTTTGCGTTATATCTCCTCCATCGGAAATATTCTGAATAATGAAACAGAGGCTCTACTAGGCTATCCACTAGCAAGCCGTCACAATCCTTTCTAGAAATTCATTTCTAGACTTCATGCCTTTGTAACTGCCCTGTGAGTCATTCAATGTTGAGACTCAGTCATGAGAGGAGGAGCGACAGTTTCCCAGGGGCTCATGGAGGGAAACATAGGACAGAGGCTCTCTCCTGGGTGAGCTGTTAGGGTCAGGGGGTGGGAATTAAGGTTCCAAGGAACTTCCTTGCCCCTTCTACCAGACCTTTACTGTCATCTACAAAGCAGTGATG
>PVIJ01019929.1:0-22215 GCA_004024925.1 Scalopus aquaticus | reverse complement strand
ACCCAAAGGACACAAAAACACTAATCCGAAAGGATACATGCACCCGTATGTTCATTGCGGCACTATTCACAATAGCAAAGGTATGGAAGCAACCCAGATGTCCAAAAATAGATGATTGGATCCAGAAGATGTGGTACATATACACAATGGAATACTATTCAGCATGGAAAGAAGATAAACACATGCAATTTGCAGCGACGTGGATGGAATTAGAGGGAATCATACTCCGTGAAATAAGCCAGAAAGAAAAAGAAAAATATCGAATGGTTTCACTTATAACAGGACTATAGGGAAGCCGGGTGGGAGAGAGACACTCAGCGGTGGGGGGGGGATGGGGGAAGGGGAGGATGAGGGCACAAAATGGAAGAGAGGAGAATACAGGGGACCATGGAGATGGATCACGGGTGAATTGGTGGTGGGCTGCCCAAGGGGAATACAAAATGTAAAAGACATAAATAACAATAAAAGAAAGAAAGAAAGAGAAAAATACCAAATGTTTCACTTATAACAGGAATATAGGAAAACCAAACGAGAGAGAGACACTCAGCGAGGAAGGGGGAGGATAAGGGCTCAATATGGGAATATTACCTAGAAAGTAAAGAAATCATTCCTTTTCTTTTTCTTTGTGATTGCCTACATACCTTTCCTCAATGTATTTTTACCCAGGCATGGGCTGCCAAGGCCAAAGGAGGAACTGCTAGTGATGGAGCTGAAGCAAAGAAGCGAAAACGTGTGGTTGATGAAAGTCATGAAACTGAAAACCAGAAAGAAAAGGTGAAAGAGAATCTGAACTTGCCTAAAAAGCAGAAACCTTTAGATCTTTCTGTGAATCAGAAACTGTCCGCATTTGCATTTAAGCAGGAATAAAGGAGGGAAATAATCTAGAAAAGTAATGGATTTTTTACTCATCTTTGATGAATCTAAACTTAAAGAAAAAACTCTTTAGGGAACTCAATCTATATTTTTAAGAGTTTAAAGAAAACGTGTCTTTATAAGATAATATAGTAATTATATTGGTTTAGTTAACAGGTCATGTGTAAAAACTATCATCTCTGCAAATAGCTCTGCCCTTAAATGGAGGACCATTAAGAAGCACTGTGATTATGGTCATTAACTTGAGGCCACTGCCATGTCACCATGAAAGCCAGTTTGATTTATTTCTTACTTATAAAATAATCAAAACCAAGATCTAAAATCTTTTGAGCAATTAATTACCTTCTCAGGGGTTCCTTGTTTGCTTTAGGTCATGTCCTGAGAAGTACTGCAGTAGTAGTCCTCTTCCCAACTTTGTTGCCATCGACTGCTCTCCCTGTCTAAACTAGACTTAGGGGGACCAACCATATTTTTTAATATGGATCCTGAACATGTAAATAATTCTGTAGATGAGACTTATTTGTATGTGTTTTGAAATTCATGTATGACTTTGAATTGTCTGTATAGGTTTTTTTTTAATAAAGAATATTTTACACTTTCATATTTAGCTTAATATGTATTTTCACAAAATGGGAATGTTTCTAGAAAATGTATTTTATATTTATTAACCATAATTTCCACCCCCACCTCCATCTTGCTACACAGAAGAGAAAAATTGAAGATGCTGTTTTTGTAGCATTACACCCCAGGGCATCGTGTGCGCTCGGTCAGATACTCTGGTTATCAGCATCAGCAGTGACTTTATGAGCAAGTCTTTGAAGCTTTGATAAGAGAATACTTAAAGAATTAGGGAAAGTGTTTAACTCCTCTTTATTTCAAACAAACATGATATTATTAAGCATTTAATGCATTTTTAGTTATTATTCTTAGCAGAGCTTAATATAAATGCAGCCTCATAATACCAGGGCAGAGTACAGCAGTAAAATAAAATCAGGTGACTCAAAGTTGAGGATTGTTTTATAAATTGGAAAGAATAAAAAAAATACATTGAGTATTTAGATTAATAGAAGCCAAATGATATTCCTTATCTCGTGATGATTAAGATTAGGAAAGAATGAATACATTTCTGAATTTTTAATTAGTAGTTGGTATTGAGAGACATTATAGCACAGTGGTTAGGAGCACAGATTTTAGTTAGACTTTTTTGTTTGAAGATCCATCCAGTACCTACCAGCTGAGTAACCCTGGGCAAGTTCTAGCCTTTGTTCATTCATCTGTAAAATGGGTGTAATAGTACTGGCTCTGTAGAGCTCAGAAAAAAATAAATTTGATGAAAGGCACTTTGTTCCTGGTACTTAGTAATGTAAGCTATTATTAATATTATAATTATGTTATTGGCGCTTTCATCTTGTTTTTTGGTTAGCTTAACCCTGAATTTAGTATGAATTAATTTCATGTAAAGATGCTAAAGTGAAAGTTTACTTGTAATTGTTTGGAAAGCTTGTTTGTAGACATGTATTTTGCTTTTATTTCCTCAACTTGCTTGTTGTACATAATGTATGATCCTTAGGCTTTGTATTATATTTCAGATCCTAGGAACCTGATAATACCAAGGATATGCACTTTTTTTTGGACCCTCTACTTTTATTTGGTTGAAGGGAGGTTTTTGTATTGATTTGGTTTCACTTACAAATCAGAACCTGGAAACCAAGAAACCTTATTCTTATTCCTTTACGATATAATATTAAATCTTTTTTAAAATTTTTTTTCAGAGAAATGGTACTTAATTATAGGAAAACAAAAATGGAATAAATTAACATTAACCACCACTGTGACCTTGATAATATCATTTATTATTAAATAATACAAAAAGTTACCATCACTTTCCCAGGCTACAACTTCCCTAGAAGTACGCAATTGAACCTAATATTCAAGAGTCCAGTCTCTCCCTGGAACTTGATATTTAGCCATAGAAGCAGAATTGGTTTATCTGAGAAGCTGAGCTGCATAGTCTTGTAGAGGCAGCAAGTGCCCTTGCCATAGCAGGGGGAAACCAAAATGGGGCTGAAGCAGAAAAACTAGAAACGAGGAGAGGAAACCAATCTAGACAAAGCAGGGGGTTGGGGAGAACTAAAAAAACCTCATGTTAACATTAACACAGCTGTTTTTGTGACTTTGTTAACAAAGACCCTAGAAACAGAAGTATGAAGAGCTGACACACTAACTCTTAAAGAACAGTGTAGAACAGATTAATGGCAAAATGTTTTGCCTACAGTTAGAACCTGACTCTCAGAGTCTTCCTCTCTGAAGACAGCTGTATTAGAATTGATAGAGATGGTTTTCCTAAAGAGGGAGGAGTATTCGTGTGCTTGAATGAGATAGAGACTTTTCATGATGTCATTCATCCCTCAAATTAAGTGTTATAGCAGCTGATTAAAAGTAATAGAATGATACATCTAGAATATATAAAGAACTCAAAACTAGCATCCAAAACAAGGCAAAACATAATCCAATTAGAATATGAGCAAAAGACATAAGCAGGCATTTCACTAAGGATTTACAGATGGCAAACAAGAAAAGATGTTCCATATCATTAACCATTAGAGAAATGCAAATTAAAACTACAATGAGATATCACTACATATCCATCAGAGCAGCTAAAATGAAAAATAATGATAATACTATATGCTTGTAAGATTACAGAGAAACGATCACTCATTACTGGTGGGAATGTAAATTAGCAGTCACTCTAGAAAATAGTTTGGGAGTTTCTTTCAAAACTAAAATTAACTTAATATATGACCAGCAGTTCCCCTCTTAGAAAGCAATTATCTCAGAAATGAAAACTTATTTTCATGTAGGAATTTGTACAAGAATGGTCATAGCAGCTTTATTCTTAATGCCTTGAACTGGAAGCTACCCAAATATCCCTCAATGACTGAATGACTAAATAAACTATGGTACATTCATACCTTGTATAGTACTCTGCAATAAAAGGAACTGATTAACCTCAATACAAGTATGCTAAATGAAAATAGCAAATCTCAAAAGTATATATGTGTATATATATGCACACACACTATATATATATATACTATATATATCTCAAATATCAAAAGTAGAACCCAAAACAAGGCAAACCATAATCGTGTGTATGTGTTTATATATACACTGTGTTTATATGTCTATAAACATAAATACACATATATACATGCATATGCACATACTGCATGATTATATTAACACTCATGAAGTAATTATAGAGATGGAGAACAAGTTAGTGATTGCCAGAGTTACTTGGAAGGGGAGGGCAATGGCTGTAAAGGGTTGACAAGAGCAAGTCTTGTGATCGTGCAATTGAGTCCTGATTATGGTGGTGATTTCATAAGCTTTTACCTGTGATAAAATTATGTAGCACTTATACACATGCCTGCTGGTAAAATCTAAATAAATTGTATGGTTTATTTCAATGTCAATTTCTTAACTTTAATCTACTGGAGTTGCATAAGGTGAAACATTGGCAGAAGCTCTGGGGGATTTGGAAATTTAACTGAGGGTATCCTATTGACATAACTGGCAATGAAAAATGTTAATGTCACATGTGTAGATAATAGAATTTCTATTCTTGATTCCTAACAGTGTTATAAATACTTCAAAAGCAGATGTGATTTTTTTTTTTTTTGAATCTTGAGGACCTGTCCCAGTATCTCTCCTCTATAAGGTAATCAATATATTTCTCTTGATGACACTAATGAAGGATTCTAAGTCCACAACTGGGTAATCCGAGTGGTCTTTGTCAAGATACCAAGAAAAATAGGCATTCATCTTGAAGCTATTTTACAGATAATTTGCAGAAGAATAAAAGGGTAATAAGAAAAAAGCTCGATTAGAAATGATGACAACAGGGGCCTCCCTGGTGGCGCACAGGTTAAGTCTCAGCACTATCAAGCTATCACCAGCCACTGCTGCATGAGTTCCATCCATGCCAGGGAGCTTCCCATATGATGCAGCAGACCTCTCCTGTCTTGCCCGCTGCTCCCCTCAGCAGTGAATATCAGTAGAGCTGCCTGCTCTGATCCCCACTCTGTCTCTGGTGAATCTCTCACCCACCCCTTCCACACTTCTGGCCTACACCCCAGTTCTTGTATGCATAGATAAATAAAAATAAATCTTTAAAGAAATGATGGCAGTAAACATAGTAAAACTCTTCTAATGCACAATTCTTAAAAATATTAAAGAATCTCATACAGCCTATTAATAAAAAAAGATGATCAAGATTCTTGTCACATAGTACTGCATGGCGAAGTGCTTCCTGTCACATCACTAACAATGAAAATGCCACATTTCATCTTTGTCTTTAGAAATATGTAGGTCACTTATTGATTCTTGAGTTTGAGAAAATTCCTCTATGATATCATCTGAAAACTCATAATCTAGGATTTCACTTATGTGCTCAATTCCACCATTATTAGCATCTGGAGTGCTGCTGTTACTTTGTATTTTCTGATTCATTTAATAATTTTGAAATATTTACCTCAGTTCCCTTCTCTTTGCCTCTTTAGTTGGAAAATGAAAAAGTCTGAATTCTCGACTCATTCTATGTAATATTGAGAGTCCCTGAGCCATACCTATAATGCCACCTCCAGACTTCTGCTTAAATGCAACAAGCATCTGCAATGTTTAAACCAGTCGTTCTCAGCCTTGATTGCGCATGAGAATCACTAACTACCTAGGCCACACCACAGACCAGTGAAGTCAGATCTTACCGGGAGGCTGCTGGACTCAAGTGATGCAAGCATGCCACCTGAAACCCACAGTTGAAGCCACTTATAGTTGGGAGTATAGTTTCTGGCAGAAAAAAATTTCTACAGTGTTGCTAACTGAAAACATTTCTTTTCAGCCAGCTAAAACTCAGAGCCCCAAAATGGTAAAAAGATCAGAACCAGTTTGTTTTTTCATCAGTTTTGGTTTATACATCTGTGAAACATTCATAACATTGCAGTTAATTTCCACAAATACTTGGATGACTGACTGGGACAAATGTACAGTGGCAGTTGTGATGCTAAAATTAAAAATACATCCAGAACAACAAGAAACATGGCTTTGCATGTCTCTGAGGCTGTTCCATTACCTTTGTCTGTTGTAATTTTCAATTTACTTTTTCAATGCTGGTGTTTCTGGCAGAATGGTGGCCACCAATCTTAGAGACAGCAGCATCTCTTAAGTTTTCCAGGTGTAATCAGCCAACCTTCCACAAGAGGACTTGTTTCATCACAGTCACAAACATTTGTCCTCCCTTCTCACATCTGTGCTCTTCTTGAGAGGAGAGCTCATAACACAGACAAGCAAACAGACTTGGAGCATGACAGAATTTTTCATTACTCTAGTGTTTGAAGACCTGTGTCTGAGAACTCAACATTGTTGAATTACTGACCACACAATTTTTTGCCCTGGGCAGTCTCTAGTGAGCCCATTAAATAATGGAAAAGAAATGAAAGCAAAAAGTAAAAAAAAATCAATGATGAAGTGAAAGGGCTGGACACCCATGCATGAGAGAATTCAATAAATTTGGTGAAACAGAGAAGGGATGCCTCACGAAGCAAAGCGGGGAAGTTATGGTCTAGGCTGGGGCTTCTCGTATCGGAGGGACTTGGTGTTGAGGGCCCCTGACCGCTCTCCTCTGCAGTGAGCCCAGCAACAATGGCTGCTGCGGACGGCCGTCCCTGAAAGCTACAACATGCTCTGTCGCCTGGAGACAAGAGAACCATTCCTAGCTGAGCGTGCCCTCCCTCACCAGACTGAAGGAGCAGGGCACAGCGCTCACCGGTCTGCAGGCTTTGAGATTATCGAAGCGACCGGCACAGCCAAGTGCCCCCGACATAGATTTCTTGGAGATCAACTCAACCATCTCAATGTCCCCAAGAAGTGTTCCTCACCCTGAGCCACCACCCTTTGATCCCACGGTGCCCTCTCTTTACCTGATGCTGAAATGGAAAAAAAACAAAACATTTCATAGTTTCCCCCGCCCCCTCTTTTGCATAAGGTAGTTACATCTTTGAAAAACAGTTTACAGTAAATTCCAAATGTGGGCTCCATGACAAAATTTTACTTGGGATAACATTTAGGCATTTGAGGCTAAAGAAAAATAACGTGCTGCACTCTTTGCAGGAAGGCATCTGTTGTTGTCTGATAGTTTCAAGATTTGCTTGACAACTCAGGAGCAGGCAGCCAGGCCTGCCTGGAGGCGCTGAGTTGACCAATGCAGAGGCCGTCTTATGATCTGACTCCGCCAAAGAGGAATCCTACTAGTGCCTGACACAGCTGGGCCGGGCACTGCTGAGTCAGGACATCATGTTTCCTGCTGCGTGTTGTATCTCTTTGGTTGCTCCCAATACGCTGGGCATGATCATAACCTAATTTGGTGTCTGTTAGTAAAAGCCCAATGAACACTTCCTTTCCCATTTATTATGATGGGGGTTATCTTATTTAAAACATACACTCATTTGTGATTTAGTATTTATTGTATTTTTAGCATTCATTTAGTATTTATTGTTTACAGAGCACATGAGAGGCATAGATATCAAATTTTCTTTGGCTGGTTTTTATTAGTATCCCCATTTTACAGTTAAGAAACTGGATTCAAAGGTTAAATAACTTAGATTATATCACATAACTTTCTTGTACTTTAGATTCTTATCTAAGTACAGAATAAGGAAAAATACCTTAAAAGAGAGATTTGCTTATTCCTGGTACAAATTTAAGACCCTGGTGAACATTTCTTGTGAAAGTAATTTCTTTTAAAGAGTTATTTTACTTATTTATGCATACAAGAGCTGGGATGTAGCCCAGAGGTGTGGGGGATGAGAGGATTCACCAGACACAGAGTGGGGAGC
This sequence comes from Scalopus aquaticus, assembly GCA_004024925.1. NCBI lineage: Eukaryota > Metazoa > Chordata > Mammalia > Eulipotyphla > Talpidae > Scalopus > Scalopus aquaticus. The sequence continues at coordinate 14,449 of PVIJ01019929.1, read as the reverse complement.
AGAGCAGACGGATCTACTGAAATATGCTGCAGAGGGGAGCAGCGGGCAAGACAGGAGAGGTCTGCTGCGCTATGTAGGAAGCTCCTCGGCCAGGAATCGAACTCATGCTGACGTGTTTGCTGATAGCTTCATAGTGCTGAGATCTAACCCCTTGCACCACCACCAGAGTGGCCCTGTTCTTTTTTATAGTTTTCATTTCTGATTAGATTTCCTACCTATGCTCATTAAGACTGCATCTCTTTCAGTAATTTGGATTCATTTTCCTTTAATTTTTTTAAAGGTTTATTTATGCATAAAAAAGCTGGTGTGTAAGCCAGAGGTGTGGGGCGTGAAAGGATTCACCAGAGACAGAGTGGGGAGCAAAACAGGCGGATCTACTGAAATACACTGCTAAGGGGAGCAGTGGGCGAGACAGTAAAGGTCTGCTGCGCCATGTGGGTCAGCTTCCTGGCTGGCAGGAATTTGCAGTGACTGCAGGTAGCTCATAGTGCTGAGACTTAACCCCTTGCGCCATCAAGGAAGCTATGAAAGTGATTTTCCTTGACTGACAGTCAATGACGAGGTACTCTGTTGTTACTAAGTGTAGAATAAATGGGAAAATTGTCAGGTTTTTCTGCCCTCCCCTCAATGATGGACCTCTGCAGGCCTATGATCATGCCTGATGGCGGGCACCTGGAGTAGGGTGTGGGCCTGTGTGAGTGGGCGCACATGGGCCAGAGACGGCTTATAAGCAGAGGAAGCAGCAGTAGTGGTGGTGGCGGAAGCAGCAGAGAGCAGTAGAGCAGAGGACTGTTTCGGGAGCAGCAGAGAGACCAAGAGAGTGAAGATTTGCCAGCCACCCTACCTGCCCTGTACCTGGTTGCCTCTCTATGAAAGACTATTAAAAGCCTGCCAAAACCACCGAGGGCTCCAGAACTCCTTCCCTTTTTACCCGTCTGTGCAGCTGCACAGCGAACCTGTGCTCCTGATGTCTTTCCTGTCTTTACACTAAGATTTTATCAAACTCACTGCATAGTAAGCTTTCTTATCAAACTAACTGCATAGTAAGCTTCTTATTTTTTTTAAAGTACCTAACATGGGAAAATTCACATAATATAGTGATAAAAGAAAAAGCAGATTGTCAGTGGAATATAACACTGTAAAATAACACCTTTGTACATAGGAAAATGTATTTAAAAGAAGTACAACAAACTGAAAATTTGTGGGGAGATTATGAGAAATTTACTTCCTATCAAAAATAATTATTTTTAAAAAGAAAAGTTTCATTAAGAATTTGTAAGTGTGCTTAGCAATCACAAAAAACCACTAGTGAAAAATCAAATGTCCTAACCTGTGGGGATGCAAACAACCTATTTTTTAAAAGCAGACTAGGAAGGATAAAGGGAATTTAGAGCAAAAAATATTTACACATAAAATATGGAAAATTCATACACTGTTTGCTAAATGATTTGGCAATAACTTGACTGTTTTGTTGATGTTTGCCTTAATGGTACTTGCCAGCCTGCTCCCAGTGGAGAAAAAGAGAAAATGTCAGCACAGTCCCTTGTGTAGGAAAATCAGATTATTTCCTGGGTTACTCTTCCTCATTAACAATAGTTGTTGAGAATTCACTGATGGTTTTAGCCCCTTAATCAGAATACCCTGGGGGTAAATCTGTTGCTCTGTCTGCTTGTCACAGAAATGCCTGCCCAACTACCTTCAGAAACTCTGTGGTGGCCTCAGCTGCTGGCTCTTCTCAGTATTATAAAATCCCAAGAGAAAGATAATGTATAAACATAACATTTGCTCATTTTCCTTAAGCAGATGTAGTCCTAATATTTATGGGAGGTTGCAAAAACCACTTGATGCAGGAGCCAGGTGACCAAAAATGACAGAGGAAAGTCACCTGAATTGGTTCAAGATGTGTGTTGCCAGGAAACTATGTCCAGGGGCAAATAATTGTATTGATTCCCAGGAAATGGTGACACTAAATAAGTGAACAGACAGGTGCAGCGACACAAACACCATTTAGGCTTTTTTCCCTTGAAAAAATGAAAGCCTGGCTCTTATTTTATATCGAAACTGATAGATTTTGAGGAAACGGAAGAAGAAGGAACAAATATTTGCTATAATCATCATAACAATTATTACTTATGACACATTTACAAGGTCCTTGGCCTACATTATTGCTAATTCTCAAAACATCATTTTTTCTTTTATAAGTGGCAGAATTACAGCCCAAAGGGGTTAGGTATTTCCCCAAGGTCACCCAGTAAGAGCAGAGTTAGGAATTGAAATTCAGGTTTGAAGGACTTCAGTCTGGACTCTCATCACTTTATCACTGAATGATCATCTTCTTGGAGTCAGAAGAAAATATTAAAATAAGATAAACAATAAGAACTCCTTTGTGACCCAAAAGGTTGTTGGACATAGCTTTAGATTCTATTTGTGGGAATTGTATGTATGTTTGCCAGTGAAATTATTCCATCTATTCAGTGCTTATATCTATAAAAACAAAGATTGGAACGCAATTGATTCTGATTCTTGTCACATTCTAGCAATAAACGGTATTCATCCATGGCTACAAGAATTAATAAAGGGGAACCAGTTTTTTTAATTAAGAAATAGATTTCCAATAAAAACTGCTCTGTTAATGCTTGTCAAATTCTGTGACATATTTATCGTAACTAATAATAAAAATATAACTTAACACATAGTAATTTGAAAAACAGTTGGAGCCTTAGGGTCACAGGAAGTGTTTTTAAAATTTAAGTAAATATATATATGGGGGCAATCATGGCCTCCCTGGTGGCCCAGCGGTTAAGTCTCAGGGCTGTCACTCTAAGGGCTGCGTTCAATCCCCAGCCAGGGAGCTAACCCACATATGGCGCAGCAGACCTCTCCTGTCTCACCCCCTCACAGGCAATAGCTTTTCCTGTTCTGTTCCCTGTTCCGTGTCTGGTGAATCTTCTCACACACACCACACCTCTAGCCTACACCCCAGTTCTGTACACATACATACATACACACACACACGTGTGTATGGATAATCAATAAGAGACTGTCAATGACATAGGTTGGATAAAGTTCTATAAAGGGAAGATAAAGGAAAATACAAGTTTAAGGAGAAAAGTGAAGAAAATGAAGAGTTTATTCAATAACTTGGCTAACTGGATGGAGACAGCAAAGTACTACAGTATTTACATTCCACTGACTCCTCTGAGAATGGATATGGTTTATTTTAAGATCAATTATTTCCCTTGCCTCCAAGTTATATGTGGAAAAAGTAAATAATGTTCTATCACAAATTATCTTAAGTGATCTATCAACTGACACGATTAGATCCTCCTTCAGTTTTGATGAAAGCAAATAAGAGCCTCTTGACTTATGAAAGTATTAGAATCATTCATTCCCAGATTTTCCCCCTGAGAACATTCTGAATTGCCCCTTTGCAGGGTATCTGGTGCAGTGTGTCACAGAAAAGATGTGGGATTCTGGGCAGATTAGTTCCTTTTGGTAAAGTCAGAGCAGGACAGTTATAAAAAGGGGGAGGGGAGGAAGACCTATAAGACAAATCACTATATTTAGACAGAGGGCTAATGGACAGTGTGGATATGGAAATCCGTGAGCTGCCACTGGAATTTGGCTGGATGCTGGGGACTTAGTAGCAGACAAATCCGGGGTGTGAAAGAATGTGAATGTGAGCCTCTGGGCTCCTGAGGGTCAAGCCTGGATCTCCCAGAGGCAACCAGAGATGAGATGGGACTCCTGCTCTTTGTCTCCTGCGGCAGGTATTCTATCTGAAAAGAGAAATTGCTGATAATTTAGCCTTCTTTTTTCCCCGTGGGGGTTAGAATGGTGGGTTGGTCCTTTTGGGGCTTCAGGCTACTCACCAGCTAAACAAATTACTGACATTTTGCAAGTACAAGCCAGTTTCTTCCTCTGTAAAATGAGACTGTCTTTCCCTCTCAGGGGTTTTGGGAGACTTCCATGACACCCTAAGTGTACAACGCTGTTTCTGCTCACTTCCTCTGGTCCCTGTGCCCACTCATCACCCCTGTTTATTAGCATTTAACAGCTTAGGCTGATCTATTCCTTTCAGCTGGTAAAAGAAGTCCTTCTTTTCCCTTAGGGCATGTGATAAATTCAAACTAATTTTTAGATCTTGTTTAAAGATATGTTTTACTCCTCTGTAACTGTCTTTTTTCAGTTAATGTAGTTTAATTTTGACACATTAGACGGTATTAATCTGGGAAATGTGGATTTGGGGATGTGTATAAGAGGGCAATTGGGAGGCAAGGATAAGAATATTCTGGGTATTCACTACCTCATTTTATGGAATCCACCAATGACTGTCATTCAGATATATATAGATTCAAATAGAGAAAATCCTACAGGTAAACTGATTGAAAAGTTGGGACAGTGAATGAAAATGAGGATTTTTTTTTTTCACTTTAAATGTCTTTTCCCGATGGCCACTAATCAGGATTTGATTAGACTAATAGGGCTTTGTTTGCCCCAGCTTTTCAAAGGAAAAAAAAAATGTTAATTAGTGGAAACTCAATTTTCATTTCAAATAGACACAGGCAAACCTAAATGGTGGATGGCTCACAGGCCAGGAGAAAGATTTCAGAGCATCTCTAACAGAATCTAGGTTCTGGGGGAAGATTATGTAATAGTAAAACTGATCCTCTTTTACATGTAATCAGAGGTGGGGGCTTCCAGTTACTTTCTTCTCTAATACCAGCAACAGTACTTCTCAAATTCCCATATGAGCTATTAATAACATGTAAAAGCAGAAGTTGTTGGAATCTTGTTTTTAAATAGGGCTTCATATTGATTTCACAGTTACGCTTTTTTCAACAGACTTTAAACATGTAGAATGTGAACAAATAACTGTCATTCACTGAGCTCCAAATCTCTCAGGTGCAATCCTAAGCCCTTATCTGTGTTATTTCTTTCAACTTTAACAAAATTCAAATACACTTATGTACACAAAAATGTCCAAAACATACATCTAAAGCTCAGTGGGTTATCACAAAGTGAACACACAGTTAGCCTCATCCCAGCCCCTGCGCAGACCCTAGAAATGAACACTGTGCCCAACCCAAATCAAGACCAGCCCCTCCCCCCCAGCTCCCCTCCACACTCACTCCAAGATAGCGACTATCCGAACCTCAAACATTTCTGATGGGTCCTTTCTGTTTGTGGGATTTATATCAATGGGATCATATGCTGTATGTTATGTTATGTTATGTTATGTTATGTTATGTTATGTTATGTTATGTTATGTTATGTTATGTTATGTTATTTATTTATTTATTGATTGATTGATATGTAGAAGAACTGGGGTGTAGGCCAGAGATGTGGGGTGCAGGTGAGAGGATTCACAGAGACAGAGTGGAGAGCAGAACAGGTAGATCTACTGAAATACACTGCTGAGGGGAGCAGTGGGCGAGACAGGAGAGGTCTGGCTGGGGATCAAACTCAGGCAGCAGCGGTGATAGCACTGAGACTTATCCCTTAGGCCACCAGCAAAGGCTTATATGTTATTTTTTAAATATTTCAGCATCTTTGCAAGGATATTGTTAGTCTGATTTACTAGAAGAGGCAAATGAGGTACGGAGTGGTTAAGGCACCGCCCCAAGGTCACAGAACTTCTAATAAATAGCTAAACTGGGATTCCACACAGGCCTGTCTAAATACTACACTGTGTTCTTTCTCTATACCATTGCCAAAATCAGACTGATGCCTTTCAGAGTCTCTTCACAAAGGAGCCATGTCCTTTCAGTCTCTGCCACTGTGTTCAGATTTCCAAGGACAGAAAGAATAAGCCTGGTGCTTAGCTTCCTTGGCTTGGTAGAGTTTGTGGAGGGGATACAGAGTCAGGACACTGGGTTTCTCTGCCTTCTGCTCACTTCTTGATTGTCATCTCATCCTGTTCAGTAGATACCACTCCCTCGCCTGGCAGCACGAGTCGTCTTCTTTCATTTAAAATTGGTGATTATCACATACAAGACTAGAAACATTTTTGTAATTCCCACCAAGTTTTTGGTTGTATGGAGTGCATACTGGAGTTTCTACAATATCCTCAGAAATTAGGACAATGGGCAAAGTCAGATGGTACTTGAATGGTTGAAGCTTGGCATATACATATACTAAATTCTATTTAGTATTTATATCATTTAACATTCTGAAAAGTCTCATTGATCTAATTAAACTATATTCCCAAACTCATTCACAAATAGTACATCCAATTCATATTATATAATTCTGTGTAGATTTCAATATGCTCTGTCTCTATATATAATACACACATATATTTATACATGTATATATAGAAAGAGAAATCTATATGTGAATATATATTCACAGATTTAAAGGTATGTTTTATTTATTTAATATTATGTATGTAATAAAAGTGAAAAGAGCAAATATTAGCAGGTATGGAAAAAGACAAAGAAGAAAAGGAATGGGTCAAGTAAAACTAGGGAAAGGTTGGAGAGGGACCCATCTGGTGGGAGCTCACATAGGGCTGAAGTGGAATATGAACAAAGGTTGATTGATATTTCATTTTCAATTATCTACAATAATAGCTCTGTATTTCATCCAATGGCAAAGATTTCTTAGCCAAAGTCTTATAGTAGTTGTGGGCATATGGACTGCTAACACAGTACTCACTAAATGGCAATGGTATAAAACACCAAGATTAACTTTCTGTCTTATGAAAGTCCTCAGTTTAGGACTCTTGCTTCTCAATCATCAGGGGCCAGTTTCCTCCTATCTTTCTGATCTGCCGTTATCAGCACACTCGTTCTAATGGTTCAAGATGTCTGCTGGAGTGCTAGTCATCACCTCTGAATTCCAGGAAAGGCCAATAGCAAAAGAGCTTGCCCTAGCTGTGAACTCTCTTGATCAGTCTTTCCAACTGACAACTTTTGTTTGCATTTGTTCAGCCAAAACTACTATGATATATTTCTAGGTGGCAGAATCAGATAAAAAAAAAAATTCGCCTGCTCTGCTCCCCACTCCATCTCTGGTGAATCATCTCACCCCCTACACTCTGACCTACACCCCAGTTCTTGTATGCATAAATAAATAAAAAATATTTTTTTAAAAAAAGATATAGATCGAACATTACCTCTTCTCTGATGCCTTTTCCTAACTCACCCTGGACTTCAAATTACTTTTTTTCCTCTATACTCCCAAAATATTACATACTTACCTCTTTAATTGGATTTATTCATAGTAATAAGTTATGAATAACCTATTAGTAGCAGTCCTTAGATTTACACATCTCTCTACTTTAGTAGATGAAAAGGTCCTTATCTTATCAGTCTTTGACTTCTTCAGTTCCTCACATCACACTTGCATTTAATGGGCAAGCAACAAATGTCAGTTAAAAATGAAAGTAAGAAAAAAAAGTGGAAAGGTAGTTATAGGTAAGACCTCAGCAGCTGAGAACATTAACAGGATGATATATGTTAAGCATACCTAGTGTGACCAACCGTCCTGGTTAGCTCAGACCAAGGTGTTATTGCAATTGTAAATTTCAGTGCTAAAACTGGGAAGGTCCCAGACAAACTCAGTGGTTGTCACCTTACACTAAACCCTAGTTGTCAAGTCTAGAGATTTGAACAGTGAATCAAATAAGAAAAACTGGAAAGTCAAAGGGAATGGCAAAGTCATTTTTCTAACAGTGGCACATGCAATCCTTGACAGCTGCAGAAAATAATCTGGAGGTGTTGAGGCTACAAGTCATCAGGGAGGTTCTGATTCCAGGAAAGATTCAGAGTTGTGTTTATTCAAATGTGGTTTCTCCCCTGTTCAATCTGGAGTTACACAACAGCGATTGATGTCAGTTAGATACTGCTGAGTCAGGGACATCCTGCGGGATACTAACATGGTAGCGCTGACATTTCTGTTTCTTTAGGTCCCACCTGAAGTCTAACTGGTGTATCCCAATTGCATTAATTAGGATACAGGCTCGGCTACCAAAAATAGAGGTCAAAGTGCCAGTGCCTTAAACAAGAGTTTAGTCCTCTCTCAAGTTTAAGACTGGATTGACAGAGTGCTTGGCGCTATAAGATCACCAAGGCTCTGGGTTCAAGCTCTCTAGGGAATTTCATTGTTCACACGCTCTACTAAGTACTTGTTCCCATGCCAGGCTCAGAGAAGTGAGATGCCACCCGAAAGCTTCATTTATCCCTTCTGTTCACATTCCATTGACGGAACTCAGTAGTCTCCTGCAAGTGTGAGGGTGGCGGGAAAGAGTCATTATTCAGGTTGTCCATGTGTTCAGCTTAGTATTAGAATCTATTACTTTAGAAGAAGGAGAGAATGGATACAGGAGCATTTACAATTCTCTGCCATAAGTTAATACTGTAACCAGAAAATGTTTATGCCTCACTGTTATAATACAAAAGTTAGTTTTGTTTAAAGCATCACATTAGTTATTCCTGCAGAAAGCCTGCCTCCATGAGACTATGAGACCTGAACCCAGGAATCCCCTCCTCACAGGTAGGAAGAAGAAATACACAGCATGACAAAGCAGCGACTTAAAAACCCCAAACTTAGAAGGCAATAGCAACTATCACAGAAGCCCAAGGGTCAGAGTAAGGATAATGATAATGAAAAAATATATACTAAAGCAACATTACAGCATGGTAGGTTAGAGCTGGGATACCTGGGTTAATCCTGGCTCTGCTATTCATAAATTCTAATTGTGTTACCTTGAGTATGTTACCCAGCTTATATGTGCTCTCGATACCTACAAAACTATTATAATAATAGTTGCCACCTACAGAACTATTAAAATAATAATGCTGCGTTACAGGTGTGTGATGATTACATCAGTAAATAAGGTTCTTAGCAGTGCCTAGTGTATAGAGACCATTCAAAAAAGAGTTAGCTATCTTTATTGTGTCATTGTTTAGTCTAGAGCTAGCGATCAGAAACTCCAATCTCCTTATTTAATCAGTCTGGAAATTATTTCATTTCCTAGAGCAAGGTATAATAATTTGCCAGATAAATAATAGTAAAGCCAATGAAATCTGGTTGTTTATATACATTCTGAAGTGAGACAATAATAGTGTAAGAGTTTTCCCAGTTAGTTATTCACCAAATTCTTATTAAATAGCTTCCACATGTCTGGCACCATGCACTGGAATTATTCTTCTCATTTGTGTCCTTTAAATAGGATGCATTCCATAATGTAAAAGGTAGAGAAGTGTAAAGGATCATTCCTTTTATCCAATAAGAAGTCTGGGTGTATAGAGCTGGTTGAGAATGACTTGGCAATAGTTTCAATGAACCAGGTCCGTCTCTTTTCCTACTCTGCCCAGAATACAGAAAGCAGGGTAGACCAAAGTTTGATCAAATGATGTGCTTGCCAGACTAGGTGCCTCTAGCTTCCCAACCTCCAACAGGTAGTTCTTTAAAATCCTCTGTCCAGGGTCCTCCCTGGAGGTGAAAGTGGTTAAGAAGTCGCAGCACTATGAAGCTGTCCAGAGCTACTGCAGCATGAGTTCAATACCTGGCCAGGGAAATTCTCACATCGTGCAGCAGACCACTCCTGTCTCACCTACTGCTCCCCTCAGCAGTGTATTTCAGTTGATCTGCCTGTTCTACTCCTCACTCTGTCTGGTGAATCGTCTCACCACCCCATACCTCTGGTCTACAACCCAGTTCTTGCATGCATAAATAAAGTAAATCTTTAAAAAAGTAAAATAAAATAAAATCCTCGTCCAGGCAGTATCTCATCTTATTTGCAGCATTCCATTTACAAGTACCAAATTTTGTGTGAGTGAAAATTGTGTTTGTCTGCTAATGATAGGGACTCAAATACTGATGACTTAATATATTGTTCCATTTTTCTCAAGTAATGGAAGTCTGGAGGGAGGTGGACCAGGGCTGCAATGGAGGCTTTGCTGGGCTATCAGGGATGCAGGATCTTTTTCTCTTTCTGCTCGGTCATCCAGAGCATGTGCTTATAGACTCCTGGGCAAGATGGCCAATTCATTTTTAGCATGGACTTACATTCTTGGCTAGAGTGTATAAAGCACAAAAAATCACAGGGCATAAAAAGCACCTCTCAGTTGTTAAGTAACAAAAATACAACTGAGGAAATGTAAAGATCTAATTGAATTTAGTACATGATTCATGAGTCGGGCAGCATACTATCTAGCAAGTAGAAGGTGCTCCAAGGAACAGTATGAAAGAGAAGATTTTCAGGAACAGAAAGAGGACAAGATAAGGGAAGAAGGAATTATTTTAGGTTTAGGTAACCTACCTATGGGGACTGGAAAGAGTCCACATGGCAGATTATTTAGATTATCTCCTTTTCCTTTAGGAAAGAAATGATTGGTGCTGACCAGAAAATTCCACACTTATCAGTTAAGACTATATTCCTTGGGGAGATTGAAAGTACACTTGGGTTAGGTGTTAAGTGGTAGGCTTAGTACAAACAACACCATGTTGGGCCTGTGGTTTTCTTTTCTTTTCTTTTTTAAGAGCTATTTTATCAATTTATACATACAAGAACTGGGGTGTAGTCCAGAGGTGCGGGTGTGTGTGTGTGTGTGAGAAGATTCACCAGAGACAGAGTGGGGAGCACAATAGGTGGATCTACTGAAATACACTGCTAAGGGGAACAGAGGGTGAGACAGGAGAGGTTGGCTGCACCATGTAGTTTAAAAGCTCCCTGGCCAGGGATCAAACTCAGGCCGCAGTGGGTGGCGATAGTTTCTTTTTAACACAACTCCACCCCACTCTTCCCTCCCAACATCCCCAGAAATGTCATCAGCAACTGGTAACTCATTGGCCACAATTGACACATGGTAGTCACAGCTGCAGGAAGCTTGGAAAATGTGTATTGCTGGCTAAGTCCAAGCATGCTGCCTCTCTGAACTAGGGTGGTGAGCTTTCAGTGAAAAAAGAAGAGGAGAAAGATTGGGTAGGCATTTGGCAGTGACTGCCTGAAACCAGTGGTCCATTCAGTCCTGGGTTTTGTCTTGCTGTATTGCACCTCTGATGAGAAATACCCTGGCTAGCTTTGAAGAGGTTATCCTGCAAAAGACCAAGCAGTTTAAAAACATCAGATCGTTACAGATTTGTAATCATCTTCCTAGTCACCCCTTCTGGTAATAAAGATATTTTCAGTTGATACAGGATTTTTTCCCCCAGATATTTAACAAGTTAGTGAGATTTTTAAATGTATTAAAATTACTTCAGATCCATCACTGTCATGAATGATGTCAGGAAATATTTGCCAGAAGCCAAACATTTGAACAGCTTTAACCACGGCATCAGAAAAACTACAATTACATTCAGGAAAGAACTGCTTGATGTGTGACATTAAAATGCAGTTCCCCAGGCAACTGAGAGGCAGATACTTTCAATAACAACAGAGCTTCCGTGAATTGCTAAGATCTTACAGAATTTGCAACACCTTTTATTTATTTTTCATTGACAGTTAAATTACCACTTGAAAGCATCTGCTGACTAGAAAACAAATCCTCCACTCTGGGTAAACTAGGCATCCTCCAGAAATAACTACCACATTAATTGATAGAGGAGACAGGAAAAGGCACTGAAACGTGCGGCTGGCGCGCACCGCCTCACTGTCAGCCGTGCTGTACTGGAGATGGGGCTCTTTGCAGACGCAGGTTAGTCCGTGCTCTGATCACCTCTGTCGCAAGAGAGAGCGCACAGCGCCAGCGTTCTCATCTCTCATGAGTTTGACAACCTTATTCTTTCCCATCACCTGGCTGGGAGCTCAACACATGGACATTGTCAGGGCAAAAGGGAAAAGCCCCCACCCCTCTGGGTTCTTCTTGAGCTGGAGGAATGATCAAAACAGCTCCAGACAGGTTAGCAAAGGGGAAATAATCTCATAACGGTGCATGGGAGAGTTACAATGATTACGTAGGTGACTGGTTAGGGAGATAAGGGTATAAATTTTAAACTGAGGGGACTGGAGGCAACTAGGATAGGGGAGAGGTTGATTTCATCCTTCCACCTGGCAAGGAGGGAAGTGACTATCTTTATTCTCTGAGTCCAGATGAGGCTTTCAGGAAGAGAGGGCATGTTTAAGAGGTAAATCTACATTGGAGTAGGTTATTAAAGGGGAGCAGTCATTGCCTCTTTGATTAAAGAAAGGGCAGAAGCTTAGGTTATGATGATTTTAGATTAGGGAAGGGCAAGACTTCTCTTTTGAGGAAGAACTCCTCAGCCTCAAGGGAACATATCTCTCCTAGCTCAAAATATCCTGCATGCCAGAGCAGGATGTCTGCTAGAGATCAGATCTAAGACTCTTGGAGTGGTCTGACGAGGGTACCTTCAGCATTTACTAGGAAATGTTATCTGGTGAAACTTCATTTAAGGTCTAATTTCATACTTTCATAGTTGGAGATGCGCAAAGGGCATTCAAAAAAGCCAAACCCATAATATAGTTTTACCTCATTTAATACAATCTGTTTTTACTGAAAAACATGAAACAAATCATATCCTTATTGACTTAAATTTCAGAAATATTTTATTTCAACTTCTGATTAATGTTCTGTTAATGATAAGAGAGAGTACTTTAAGTCTAAGTCAATACTTTTTTTTAAAGTCTTAATACTTTAAATCTAAGTATTGGTCTGTACTTATACTTACTTAAGTAAATCAGCACTTAACTACTTATTTAAGTGGTATCATTCTAGAATTAAAACATACTTTTTGCATCATAAGTATCTTTGCCATTATACTGGCCAACATGTATTGCTCAATTGTTATCTACCTAGCCTTGTTGGTAAACTCGCTACACAGATTATCTCAAATCTTTACAACACATTTAAGAGGAGGTTATAATATTCATCTTATTATAATATTCATCTTACAGATGTGGAAATGAGACTTGAAGAGTTAGGGAGGTTTCCCAAGCTAATAATTGATGGAGTCAGAGCATGAACCCAGAGGGAATGACACCACATATCTTCTTTTTTCAAAAAAAATTTTATTCATTTGTTTATGCATACAAGAACAGGGGTGTAGGCCAGAGGGTTGTGTGTGTGTGTGTGAGAGAGAGAGAGAGAGAGAGAGAGAGAGAGAGAGAAGAGTCACCAGAGACAAGAGTGGGGAGCAGGACAGGCGGATCCATTGAAATACCCTGTTGAGGGGAGCAGCGGGTAAGACAGGAGAAGTCTGCTGTGCCATGTAGGAAGCTCCCTGGCCTGGGATCAAACTCAGGCCACAATGGCAGGTGATAGCTTGATAGTGCTGAGACTTTAACCCCTGCACCACCAGGGAGGCGCCATGTCTTCTAATCACCAGATGGCATAGCTCTTATTTTTTTCTAATATCAGAGCTTATATGGGTTTACTTTTTACATGAGAGTAAAGTCTCTAGAATTTTTCTGAAATCAATGGGAAAAAAAAGCACATATGCCTTAGAGGTAGCAACATTAAAGTCCTGTTAAAAGAATGAATGAATGTAAACCCCTTGGAAGGAGTGATTTTTTTGTTACTTCTGTTCACTGCTGTATTTCCTGTGCCTCACACAGAACCTGGTACATAGTATTTGCTCACTAAATATTTGTTGAATGAGAAAATGATAGCTTAGCCTGATAGCATCATCCTCCTCCATGACAATGAAACCCCTTTCTAAAGTTTATTAACTCTGCTAGAGCTTAATTATTGTTAATCTCTAAAAGTATAAATGCTTTGCATGTTGTAGGTTATAGACTGAAAAGAGCTCCCTAAACACCTCACTCAGGAATTAGCTGAAATTTGAAAAACAACTCAAAGTGAAAGTATTTAAACAATTACATGAAACTTTAAATTTCTCATTCTTGCTGGGCTTCCCAACCTCAAGGTTCGCATCTGATTTTAGATCCAGTATAGAATAAGGGAAATTGTCTCTAGGGGGTCTTTCATGGATGTCACCTAACAAGAATAAGGTTAGATAGACCGGATATGTGGACTAAGAAAAAATTCTACAATAGATAGATAGATAGATAGATAGATAGATAGATAATCTCAAATCTTTACAACACATTTAAGAGGAGGATCCTAGTGTTATAATATTCATCTTGCAGATGTGGAAACTGAGACTTGAAGAGTTAGGGAGGTTTCCCAAAAATATATATATATAATGATGTAATATATATATATATATATAATGATGATATATATATAATGATGGTGATTATAATGATGTAATATATATAATGATGTAATATATAATGATGTTTTATATATATATTATATATATATATAAATATATACACACACACACACACACACACACACACACATCATTATTCCTTTTTGTACAGTGCATGCTTTCTCCTTTCAGGTGTTGTCCCCGTAAAATTCCCATCACCAATTCACACGTGCACCATCACCATAGTGCCATGGTGCCTTGTGTTCTTCCCTCCCCTGAAAAATTCTCCTTTTTGGTTTTTTTTTTTTTTTTTTTTTTTTTTTTT
>PVIJ01019928.1:0-22209 GCA_004024925.1 Scalopus aquaticus | reverse complement strand
ATTGAGATTTTTATTGGGATAGCATTAAATCTGTAAATTGCTTTTGGTAGGATTGCCATTTTGATAATGTTAATCCTTCCAATCCATGAACAAGGGATGCCTTTCCATCTTCTTGTGTCTTCTTCTATTTCTTTCAACAGAGTTTTGTAGTTTTCTTTGTATAAGTCCTTTATGTCTTTTGTTAGATTTATTCCCAGGTGTTTTATTTTTTTGGTTTCGATTTTGAAGGGAAAGATGATTTTTTTTAAAGATTTATTTATTTATGCATACAAGCTGGGGTGTAGGTCAGAGGTGTAGGGTGGTGAGAGGATTCAGCAGAGGCAGAGTGGGGAGCAGAACAGGCATATCAACTGAAGTACACTGCCGAGGGGAGCAGAGGGTAAGGCAGGAGAGGTCTTCTGCACCACGTGGGAAGCTCCTTGGCCAGGGATCGAACTCATGCTGCATTGGCTTTCATATCCTTATTTCTCAAATAGAATTTTAAAACATGATCTATCAGCTTTGATGGATTATTTTGAAGATTAAATGAAATACTAAATGTACAAGCAATTTCAAAAGCACTTGTGTTTGCCAAGCTGTTCTTTGTTAAAATTTTACTATGGAACTTAAAAAGGAAAAGAAACAGGGCTTCCCTGGTGGCGCAGCTGTTAAGCACTGCACTGTGGAGCTGTTGGCAGTGGCGACGTGAGTTCGATGACCAGCCGGGGAGATTCCCACATGGCTTGGCAGGCCTCTCCTGCCTCGCCCACTGCTCCCCTCAGCAGTGTATTTCCGTTCTGTTCCCCGCTCTGTCTCTGGTGAACCCTCTTGCCGCCCCATGCCTCTGGCCTGTACCCCAAATAAATAAATCATTAAAAAAAAATAAAAGAAACAGAAATTTGTGAGCTGTTCTGCTTAAAGAGATGAAGGGCACAAGTTTTTCATACAAATTTGAATGTTATTCTGCTGCTTCCCACATTTATTAGAGAAACATTAGGACAAGAAAAAGAATTAAAATGTACTAATAATTCCACCACATAAAGACTTGTTAATGGACTGTTTTTCCACACCCTAAAGAATATCTTCAAATAAACCTGATCAAATGACCTGTTGAGCAGAATGAAATCTCTTTCCCATTTCTCCATGAAGCTGGGATAGGTGAGATTGTGAGCAAAGTGCTAAAACAAGGAAAGTAAATGTCATCATTCTCCCCAGAAGGCAATGAAACAGTGGTCAGATAGAGAAAATGAAAGTCAAAAGCCTCTGGATAATGAATCAGATAGAGGAACTAGAATTCTTTTCGTTTTGTTTTTGTTGGCCAGCAGATAATAAGTTCCTAATTCAACCAGACTAGTTAAAAGAGTCAGGGTTATCAACGTAACTGAAGTTAGAATGTGGAGATTTTGTTAAAGTTATAAAACTGCAATTCTATATTTTTGATTAAAGCTTTTGATTGCTGTAAAATATTTTCCTGGGGGCCTCCCTGGTGGCCTAGGGGTAAGTCTCAGCAGTATCACCACTAGGCCTGAGTTTGATCCCCCAGCCAAGGAGCTAACCCACATACGGTGCAGCAGCCCGCTCCTGTCTTGCCTGCTGCTCCTCTCAGCAGTGTATTTCAGTACACCCACCTGTTCTGTTCCCCACTCTGTCTCTGGTGAGTTCTGTCACACTCCTCACATCTAACCTACACCCCAATTCTTCTACAAAATAAATAAATCTTTTTTAAAGATGTTATTTTGTATATTTTTTGAATTATAAGAGCAAAAAAATAATTATGTACATTTTTTTTCGATTAATTCTAATGATTTCCAAGTCTCTGCAAATATGGTGATTATAAATTTAAAGCATTAAGCATTTATTGTTGAATAATGTATATATCCCCACTCAAAAAAAATAATATGAGTGAAGTTAAAATAAATGCTTTAAAATCAAAACAAAACTAGAAAGAGAAAGGACTAGGTCGAATATTTCTCAATACTCCCTAGCTTCTGCTACCTTATATATCCAGAATCAGACAAGGACTACAACCTGAAAGAAATATGCTAAGACGTAATAAACAAGTCTTTTTCTATACCAATTGTTCAAAAACATCACCATTATTTTATCTGTTTTTCCTCACCAAATCTATAAGGAGATATTAACATATTAAAACCAAGTATGGTTCTGATTGTTGGGTCAAAATACTCTCTAGAAACTTCCAAACTGTACTATGCAAAAGTTTGGAACCTTTCTGAAATATTTGATTATTGTTCTACATCTTTCATTATCCTCCTGCGCATCTTTAGTCATTCTTTACTCCAGGAAGTCCTTCCTGACCCTTCCAGACTGAACTAAATGCCCTGTTCTGTGCTCTAAGCTCCTCCTATGTACACTATCACTTCTGTTTACCACCTTACGATATGATCTGCTTCTAATTTGTCTCTTTTCAGGTGCACTGTAAGCTTCTACATAAGAACCCTCCAATTCCCTAAGCTTTTCCTTTATAACCCTTAAGGGTGTGATTATTTTTGCATTAGAGATGGCAGTTACCACTCTAAGACACTATATAACTCTGAGGGCTAGAGATTTCCCTTATATACCACTGCTACTTTCCTTGAAGCATTCCCTTTATTTTAAAAATAACTGGAAAAAAAAAGGAGGCGGTGTTTCTTGTTCCTTTATTTAAAACAATGATTTATCTTTGTACAAAGCTTTAAAAGTCAAATAATTCTATGTGGTTTATAATGAAAAAAGCATTACAATGTTCCTCCTTCTCAGTTCCCATATCACAAACATTTTTTCCATTATGTTAACCACATATTCTCCTGGTAAGATGTTGCTATCTTTGGCTTTCTACTGTGGAGGATAAAGATTAAACTTTTTTTTTAAGGTTTATTTATGAATACAAGAGCTGGGGTGCAGGCGAGAGGTGTGGGGAGTGAGAAGATTTACCAGAGACAGAGTGGGGAGCAGAACAGGCAGATTGAAATACACTGCTGAAGGGAGCAGAGGGTCAGGCAAGAAAGGTCTGCTGCACCATGTTAGAATCTCCCTGGCTGGGTATTGAACTCATGCTGCAGTAGCTGCTGATAGCGTCATAGGCTGAGACTTAACCTCTTGCACCACCAGGGAGGCTCTAAAGATTAAGCTCTTATGATGCTCTCACCCCACTCCCATCACACATACTTTCACATACATTCTTTTCCTCTTCCATTTCTCTGTGTATGATTACATTACCTGTAACTTTTTGTTGACTCAATACAAACATGCAGTTTTTTGTTTTTCCCAGAATTAATAATTTTCTATATCACTTGCTTCGTTTTCTATATTCCTGTAAGTAACTCATCCCCGAACATTCCCGCAGAATTCCTTTACTATTCCCGCAACTATTCCTTTAGTTGAGGAAGATTTTGATTTTTGAAAAAAAATCTCTCTTCTGTTTTCCTTCTTTCTTTCTTTCTTCCTTTCTTCCTTCCTTCCTTCCTTCCTTCTTTTCTTTCTTTCTTTCTTTCTTTCTTTCTTTCTTTCTTTCTTTCTTTCTTTCTTTCTTTCTTTCTTTCTTTCTTTCTTTCTATCTTTCTCTCATCTTTCTCATCAACTTATTATTTAAATTCTAAACTATCTAATTTTCTAATTTTATCTTTTTTAATTTCTATATTTTTCATTTTTTAATTCTACTTTCTCAGAGATTTCCTTCAATTTTATATTTCAATTCCAGAGCATTTTGGAATTTTGGGATTTCACAGCATAAATCAGTTTCTAATTCTCTTCCCCTTGTGCAAGTTTAGACTGGAGCTCTCTCTAGACTGGAATATTAGTTCTTACTTAATCATCTGCTTCCATGCTTCAAATTTTATTATGTTTTCATTTGTCCTTTCTCTTAGTCATGGTTTATGCCGTACTGGGAGTTTAGGAGAAACCTATGTTGAATGCCCATGTCCAGTCTACCATGTATAACCAGGACCTTTGTTTCTTTCCCTTTATACCAGCCATACTTCTTCTCAAGAACAAGAAAGTGGGGAAAGAAAAAATTTTTAATATTTCAAGATATGATCTTACATTTCCAACAATGCTGGAACCAGCTGGATCATAAGAATGCATGATTTTATTTTCAGGATATTTATGAATGAGTTGTTAAATAATCATTATTAAAAATCAAATAAATGTGCAATCTTACAGTTTATAATGAAATAATATATATTGAAAACAAAGATATTAAATATTCAAAACTCACCACTTCTCCATTCTTTCAGTGTATTTAATGTTATCTATAGTCTTGAGGTTATTTACATCTAGCTTATCAAATTGGTGGGAATAGTATACAATGATATGCTTTATATCTCTTTCCAACTCCATGTTCAGTGAAGTCATATTAATATTTTTAAAATGGCCACAATAGAGATATTTATACCACAGATAATAGAAAATGTAACAAATAAGGGGTTGATAGTGTTCTTTTCATTGTTCAAACTTAACAAAGCGATGGACAAAAATGTCAATGACGCAAATTAAAATTATGAGTGTGTTGTGTCTGTAGCAGTTACATTGTGAATAGCATGCAATTGCACACATACAGACACCCCTGTAGATGTATTCTTCCAATATTCAAAAACTGTAATCTCATTTAGCAAAGAAAATAAGCAAAATAGACAAATAAGCGAAACTGACATTGTTTTTCATTTCCATTTTACTTTTTAACTTAAATGAAAATATAAACCAACATTCAGGTCAGAACCACACTTATTTATCCATTGTGACCATAGGTTGGTTGGCTCTGGATCCAATAATTCTGCAAAATCAGCAAGTTCATTCTGTGAGAATCAATTGACTATAATGAATTTATGAAAAAGCGTGTTATAATTTATAAATTATGTGCTACACAGCTTTTCTATTCGTAAAATTTAATACACCTATACCCTTTAATGCAGTAAATTTAACATATACATACCTTTTAAGTTTATTTTTTAGGGCCTCCCTGGTGGTCTAGGGGTTAAGTCTTAGCTCTATCACCACTATGGCCTGGATTCAATCTCCAGACAGGATGCTAACCCACATAAAGCAAAGCAGACCTCTCTTGATTCACCCTCTGCTCCCCTTAGCAGTGTATTTCAGTAAATCTGCCTATTCTGCTCCCCAATCTGTCTCTGGTGAGTCTTCTTACCCAACCCCATACCTCTGGCCTACACCCCAGTTCTTCTATGGCCCCGCGAAAATTTACTTTTTGGATATCTTGTTCTTAAGTATTTATCAATACATCACTGCTTATAATTTTGCTATGCTATAAATTCCACGACGGCAGTAACTGCTTTGTTTGATTCCCCAGACAATGCAGTTTCTATTACTTAGTAGGTATGCCATAAATATTTACTGAGTAAATGAATAAAAGCTCAAAGACCTTGCCTTACTCATTTTTATAGTCAAGAACTAGCACAGTACTGGACACAGATTTAAGTCGTGGAAAAAAAGTGTGCTGACCTGAACTGAACTGAAGTCATATTCTCCTAATTCTGTAAAACAATCCCATGACAATCAAACATATCAAAAAAAAAAAAAAAGAGAGGGAAATGGTGGATTTTCAGGAACAAGTCTTGTTTTCATGGCTGCTTTGTAAGTTGAGTTACTTGTTGTAATAAGTAGGTGAAAGTCAGATCTCCTGATTTCTAAAACAATAGCCTATTCATTACATTCTCAGTTGTCTCCAGGGGCACCAGTATTTTCTGACATTTATGTTGCACAGGAATGCTGGTTACTTGCTTTTTGGCTACAAGATTTTTACTTAAGATAAATGACAATAAACAGAGTTAGGAGGAATCAGATAAAGATGTCTGCAATTTAATGAGCACACATTATGCTCATTATAAAACCACACTTTGAATGTGCTAGTTTAGTTTCTTTCAACAATCCTGTATGTAATGAATTATCCTCACATTCAAATGAAGACAATGAGATTCAGAGAGGCTTGTGAACCTACCTAAAATCCACAGCTTCTCAGTAACAATACTGGATTTAAACCATTTCTGAAGACAAATCCCAATAAATTTTGATTGGACCATATTTCTTAAACATCAGCTGTTCATGTATCACTTTCAAGATTTGGCCATATCTGTATGCCAATGATAGACTTATTTCATAGTTTCCTTGGAGTTTTTTATAATTATTCAGCCTAATTTGAAATAATATCCAGGAAATTATAGGTTGATACGTTGCTATATTTTTCTAATGCATATTAAAATGGATCCATAATTATTAAAATAAAAACTTGTCACTCTTGGGCACTCTCAGAGATACATACAGTCCCCTGAAATGAACGCTACAAAACTAACAGATTTTACATGGACTGGGGTAGGCGTCAGGGTGATGGTCGTATTTTTTTGGTTTGCCTTTCGTTTCTACCCTGTTCTAAAAGGAAATAAATCTATTTTACTGGGAGGGAGGGAGAAAGCCTGACTCATACTTCCTGAGCAAATTCCCACTGCACAAAACAAGAAGGTTTACAAAACTCTCTTGCGGGGTCACTGAATCTTCTAAGTGACTAATTGGAAGTAAACTTGGCAAAGATGACTAAATGCCACCAGTGTTAGACAATTGAAAGCTTTTGCAACAAGAATTCAAGAAAAATAAAACCAAATAGTTGGAAAGCACCCACAGAGAGAGTCATGTAGATTCCAAAACCTAAGAAAAGCTTCCTGGCATTTGTGCTGTCCCAGCTGGAGTTGATAAAATTGTTTCTATTCTTTCCTGTAAGTATGTTGGAGGAGGAAGCAGTTGGATTGTCTCTCTTGACTTTTGAGTGGGAGGCATAATATCAAAAATAGTAGCAGAAGAAAAAAGGGGGAAATGTTTTTGAATTGCTGAAAACTTAAAATTCCTATCTTTGCAAAAGAACCCAGATTTGGTTAAGTAGATAATTTGGAATGTTGTCTGATGCATTCCAAAGGAAAAAAAAAATAAAAGAACATCAAAAACTCTATCAGCCAAGACTGTAGTGATAAATAGTATAGATTTTTTTAAAGCTTATGAAATATAAATGCCTACATTTGACTCAATTGTAATACAACACCTTCATGATGTCTACTAATCTCCTTACAAGATAGCTTCTACTAATGTCCATTTCTCTCCATACCTGAAACACATGGGGTGTTATGCTCTGAACCCTGTGTCCAGAGCCAGGGTCACCGGCATGAAGGTTTCACCCATGCCCAAACTTTAAACAGAGCAGAACTTACACATTTCAGTACTGCTGCCCTTTCATTTCTTAAATAGAATTATTCCCTATAGAATTACAACCATGAAGAGTACTCTTTTTCTTAAGGAAAAAGAATCTTTCATAATGATGAGAACTTCACAATTGATTGTGTGTTTTCGTCATACCCTGACTGTGTGGTTAACAACCTAAATGACAAATTAGATGACTCTAATTGTTGTAGAATCTTCACAAAAGGAGACATTTCTTTGCATTTTCTGGGAATGAGTAAAGAGTGGGGTGGGAGAGGAGAAGGTAGCTAGGACTTGGTATTTGGTAATGACTAGTTCTCCTTGTTAACAGAATGCTGTTTTTGTAATCTAGATTCTTAAAGACTTGTAGGATTGGCTGAAACGGGGAGAGCTTCCTGTGTTAAGAAGAGACTGGAGCAAAGATTTCATATCCAGAATAGGCAGAAGGTGGCGACCCTTCAATCCTGACACGTCAATACCAGAGGACTTGGTACACCCTCTCTTACTGCTGAGTCTGCATTTTGCTTCCTTGAAATGGACTAAAAGTAGCAAGTATTTTGATGGGTGTGACTTTATGGGAACTCAGCACTTAGTTGTAACTTCTCCTCCAATAAAGGTCCTGGTGGCCAAATTTGGCACTAGGGGAGTAGATGCTGTCTTAGCAGAGACACCCATATACCACATAGATTTGGACCATGAATTTCAGAGGCAAATCAGTGCATTGAGGAGACTCTCAACACCCTCTCCCCACATCATCTCCTCTTCTCTATTTTCAATTCCTACAGTCCATTCTTCAGAATAACCTTTTGAAAATATCAGTCAGATACAGATCATGATACATGAGCTCAAAATCATAAGGTTCTATTTTAGTATTTAAAATAATATCAATATTTCCTATCAATCTTATGAAGCCTTTATTGATCTGGCTTGAGACTACACCTCCAAATCATCTTTCCTGAATTATGTAAGGTTTGGGTTCTTTTATGAGGGACGAGGTAGGGCCCTCTAAAAATATCTATGATTGCATTACCAACCCTAGTAGGGAGAGATTTAACTTAATCTAGAAAAATAATGAAAGGTAATATTTACTGTACCTTAGTGTTATAAGTTGTTATTGCAATGTAACAATATTACTGTGTGGCTTAAAACATCATTTAATTAATAAAAGCTTAAAGCATTAGTTAGTTTCCTTCATAGGGAGAGAAAGTCATATTAAAATTTGTTGACTTACAAATTTCTTATATATCAGATTGGCAAAATGTAAAAGTTCTGTTGGGGAAAGGTGAGGGAGAAACAAATAAGGAACAAGTTATAATGTCAGACATTGACAGCTCATATAAAGAAAAACAGAATAGAACATAGTGACTATGTTGATATTTTATGTAGATTGATCAAGATGGTCTTTCTGAGGAGGAGATATTTGTTCAGAAAACTGAAATAAGGAAGTGAGTCTTTCAGGTGCTAAAGAAAAATGTTCCAGAAAAATGCAATTGGAAAAACTTCAGCAACAGGTTTCAAAGTTTGAAGAACAGGAAGTCCAGAGTGACTGAAACACAACTAGCAAGGAGAGTGACAAGAAATGAAGTTGGTCAGTGGTCAGATTGTGTAAGGCTCTGTAGAGTATGATAAAACTGTTTCTTATTCTGTGAACCAAGGCTAATTGGGGGCGGAGAGTGGGAAAGTGATATAATATGATTTCTTTAAAAGAATCACTGTGGTTGCTATGGGGAGTGGGGGAGGAGGAGGAACTGAGCAAGAGTGGAACACGGAAACCAATGAAAAGATTTGGATTCCTGTAATACAAGTCAAACAGAATTGTTGATTTCAAGCCCACTCCGTGCTCCTACCCCACCATTCCCAGTTCTTTCCCATCTCAGCAAGGACACTATTATCCTCTAAGGTGATCATTTCCTTTCCTATCTATTTCGATCAGTAAGTTACTTTGCCCTTATCTAAAATCCATTCTCTTTTTCCATCTCCAATGTCACTCTCTCAGTATCAGTTACTTTCATCTGCAACTCAACAAGCATCTCCCCTTCTCTACTTTCAATCCCTACAGTCCATTCTTCAGAATAACCTTTTGAAAATATCAGTCAGATACAGATCATGATACATGAGCTCCAAATCATAAGGTTCTATTTTAGTATTTAAAATAATACCAATATTTCCTGTCGATCTTATGAAGCCTTTACTGATCTGGCTTGAGACTACACCTCCAAATCATCTTACACAGGTGGTAGGTGAAATTTTGACTCCCAAAATCTTCAACCCCTGGTGTCATTCCTTGATTGTCTTATGTAAGCTATCCAGAGCCACTGTAGCACTAGTTCTATACCCAACAAGGAAGCTTCCCACATGGCGCAGCAGACCTCTCCTGTCTCACCTGCTGCTCCCCTCAGCAGTGTATATCAGTCGATCTGCCTGTGCTGCTCCCCACTCTGTCTCTGGTGAATCCTCTCACCCACCCACCCCCATGCTTCTGGCCTACAACCCAGCTCTTGTATGCATAAATAAATAAAAATCTTTAATTAAAAAAAAAAGTAAAGGCCAGAATGAAAGCCAGAGAAATTCAAAACATAAAAAAGATTTCTGACTTTGAAGATGGAAGAAGATGATGCAAGGGTTGCACACAGTGAAAACACTCCCAACTGACAGACATCAGTGTAATGGGGACACCAGGCCTACAATTGCAAGGAACTGAATTCTGCCAATAATCTTAATGAGTCTGGAAGTGGAAACTCACCCAGAGCTTCCAGGAAGAATCCAACCTGGCCAACACCTTCCTTTCAGCCTTGTGAGACCCTAAGCTGAGAACTCAACCTAGTCTACCTAGTCTTTTGACCTATAGAACTGTGAGCTCATAAATGCCAATGTTTTAAGTTTCTGTAATCTGTTAGCAATAGAAAACTAATATAATGCAACTTTCTCTCTTGCTCAGTGTGTTTTATCATACAGGTCATATTTCTATTTTTAAAATATGCTAAATCTTCTTCTGCCCAGATTTTTGCATTTAAATGTCCCTCTTTCTGAAATAGTCTAATCATGATTGGCTCATGCTCCTTCTTTGGGTGACAGTTTAAAGATCACAGTCTCAAAGAGCCCTTCACTGACTACCTTAAACAGAACCCTCTCAATTTATTACCATATTTCTCCATTTACTTTCTTCAATGTATTAGTAGGTAGCTCTTATTATGCACTTATTATTGACATGAACAGTTTTAAGCACTCCATGTGGGTCCATTTAACCCTCACAATAACCTATGAGCTATAAAGTGGTGACTGTTATTATCCCCATTTACACATGAGGAAATAGAAGCTCAGAGACTAAGTAATTTGTAGAACTAGTAAATAGTAAAACATGTTTGAACCCAGGCAGAATTATTCCAGAGTCCACACACTTATAACTGTACTCCCTTTACAGTATTTATCATATTCTAAAATCATCTTGTTTTCTTCGTCTTTTTATATACTCTCAATTAGCATATAAACTTCTCAAAGGTATAGATCTTATTTATCCTGCTCACATTGTGGCTTCTTACAGGTAGCAGAATGTGCTACCCCAAAATTTGCCACTCCAGCAATAAGAATTATAATGAGCAAAAGGCAACTAAAAAGAAACAGATAGAAGACAAGCTCATTCCCTCCTCCAATTTGCCTAAAAGCAGGACATAAACTATATATTTCCCTTCTCTCCTCTACCAGGAATGACAAAGATTAATTACTGGAGACAACTCAAGAGCCTTATTAGCCCAGAGATGTCACCAGAGGAACTTACATAATAAACTTTACTAACTAGCCTTTAAGTTCCATTGGTTCCCCAAATGTTTGCCTTCCCAAACTTGCCACTCTAGAAAATCAGTCTTTTTCCTTTGTCTCGCCACTTCTCTAAAAAAGGTATTGTTATAGGGGCCTCCCTGGTGGCGCAGCGGTTAAGTGTTGGGCTGTGGAGCTGTCGGCAGCAGAGATGCGAGTTCGACTCCCGGCCGGGGAGAATCCCACATGGTGCAGCAGACCTCTCCTGCCTTGCCCGCTGCTCCCCTCAGCAGTGTATTTCTGATCTGCCTGTTCTGCTCCCCGCTCTGTCTCTGGTGAAGCCTCTCACCACTCCACACCTCTGGCCTGTATCCCAGCTGTATGTATAAATAAATAAAATCTTAAAAAAAAATAAATAAAATAAATATTAAGAAAAAAAAAGGTATTGTTATAATGTTAAGACATGGCATAGCCCAAGTTCTAGCCACCCCTTTGAGTTATTGACCTGTGAGTGCTGCTGTGTGTGTGTGATACACATGTTCATAAATTTCTGCCTGTTGTGTCTTGCTGATGTCCTCAACTAGTAAAATGGCCCATCCAAAGTGATCTCATGGGAAAAATTGTGGGCGCTCATTTTTGTTGTCATTTCATTTCATTTTGTGTTTCTCCCTTTTTCCTTTCGGAACCGTCTCTGTCACTTCTCTCTGAAACACACTGGGTCAGAGAAGTCTCTCCAGTGCCCCTCAACTGCCTTCCCCTACCCACAGCACAGGCTTGATGTCCTCTGCCTGCTGCACACTTCTCAGCCTGGGAGGGTTTAGCCTCACTGGCCTTAATGTAATAACTATTTTCCTTTCCTTTTCTTCCAACACTAGTTTCTCTCTGGTCTGCATCAAAGGTCCTTCCCACCTCTGAAAATCCAAATTACAATGCACTTGGAGAAAACTCTCTGCCCCTCTGAAAACTTTCCTTCCTTGTGGCAGACCTCTGACTGCAGTATTCACATTTTATTCTAGAGAGCCATCACTATTTGAAGCCTCACAGCTGACACCACTCACTTGATAGCTCAGATTCAAACCTACAAAACATTTCCTCAATAGCTTGACAAGAAACAAAGACAATCACGTAGAGGTCTTTGACCCAGGCTGCACGAGTCCATGGAAGTAAATTGTTTGGTGATTTCCTGTACTCGAGGCACAAATGCTTCCTTTTCTAACAATAGACCCACAAAAGCCTCTGTCAGATACAATGAAATTAGAGACTTCAAGGGCTGCCTGTATTGAGATAACAGTGATCATTTAGGATATGAGGTTTGCAGGACTCAAATGTGGTTCGCCAAGAAATGCAGGCCCTCCCCGGGTAAACATTTTTGATTATGGTTCTGAGTATTTCTGTAGGGACTCTGGCTCTCCTATAAATAACACTTTGATTTTATTGTACTCTGTGAAGTTCAGAGTTTTGTTTTTTTTTCCACAAGGGAGAAAAAGGTAGACATGGATAGTATGCAAGTATAAGATACCAAAGACACTGAATTCCTATACATGACAGTTTTTTCCTTCTGCCTCCTCCTTAGAAAGATGCTGTCCTTGGCCTAACTTTATAGAAGATCCTCTAAGCTCAGTTCTCAATGAGGCCATGATCTTGGGTGTCGGTGTCTTTTTGTGGGACCTACGTTGCACAGTTACAGCAAGAATCCTAAGTCAGTTTCTATAGACACATCCCCTTGATATCTCATAGCCCTTGATATCTGATCAAATTTTTCATCCTCCATCATCTTCCATGTGATATCTTATCACCCTGGCCTACTTTCAGCAAGAATTGTTATGTTGCTTTAGGGAGAATGATTATATCCCCTTAGTAATTTTCTTTTTTTTTTTTTAAAGATTTATTTTATTTATTTATGCATACAAGAACTGGAGTGTAGGCCAGAGATGCAAGGATTCACCAGAGACAGAATGGGGAGCAGAACAGGCAGATCTACTGAAATACACTGAGTGGGGAGCAGCAGCAGAAACATGAAAGGTCTGCTGCGCCATGTAAATTATGTCCCTGGCTGGGGATGGAACTCTTGCCACAATGGCTGGCAATACCCTGGTAGCCCCGAGACTTGTTACCTTGCGCCCCCTTTAGTTATTTATTATTATTATTATTAATGTCTTTATTGTGTATTCCCCATAGGTTCCCCACCACCAATTCACCCGTGAATGATCACCATAGTCCCTTGTGCTCTTTTCTTTCCCGTTTTGAGCCCTTATCCTCCCCCTCTCTCACTAAATGACTCTCTCTCATTTGGTTCCCCTATATTCCTGCTATAAGTGAAACCATTCGATATTTTTCTCGCTCACCAAATGATACCACCACCTGCACACCCCACCTCACTCCTAGTTTATAATTGCCCACTTTTCCTTGTATCCCAAGTTTTAGACCTAGTTCTGTACCAAGGTCTCTTGTCCTGCTGCAATTGTTCCTGAATAAAAATCCCTCTTTACCAATTTAACTGTTGTTCTGCTCTAGTTTTTCTCTGAAGCTCCCCAGCAGTGATTCTATGTTCTGGTCACACTGAATTTTCCTCCACTTCTCAAACATTTCTTGCTTTTCCACCCCTCCCTGCCTTAACACCTACCTAGGAATGTCCTTTCACTTCTCTGCTTGTCTCCTAGTCATTCTTCAAGACCAAGATCACATCATTTGTTAGCCAAGTCCCTTCCTCCTAATTTTTAGAATCACCGACACTGCTCACACCCTCAACATGTCTTGACTGGATGACTGCCAATAACTTACATCCTCCAGATCTCCAGCATTGAACATTTTTAAACTTATCTTCCACCCCTCCATCCCCAGCTGGAGCACTTTATTTAAAACACAGACATGATCCTCTTCTCCCTTCCTGGAATTCTTCAAGTCTTTCCATCAACTACAGGGTAGAGTTCAAGATCGTTAACATAGAATATGAACGTGATTCTTGATCTTTCTTCTGCCTCTCTGTTATTTCATCCCTTTTTGCTTGCTAATTTCCTCTCCAGTAAGACCAAATTGCATGAGACTCTCTCTAATGTACATTCCCTTATCCCTCTTCACTAGCAAATTATATGTGCTTTTTGTTTGCTTAAGCTGCTCTCCATTAACTGACTCCCTCCACTAACTTAGGAATATACATTCGTAAATGTATACATTACAGAAATGCTCTCTATATATGTAATATTCGATATATAATCACCATTTCTGAATTCACTGTGTTGTGCATGTATATACTTATTGATTTTTCTCTATCACCAAGGGAAAATCAAATTCCAAGGGCACAGACAGGTCTTCTCAATAACTAGCTTATAATACACTGTAAACTCAATAAAATATATATTGATGGAGAAATTCAAGAAATACCAGTTCACTTACTTTAAAAATATTTTTCCCCGTAAAGATATTTCAACAACTGGGGTCTTATTTGAGTTAATAAGCTCCTCTTTTAAATTGTCAGCTCTCAAAGAGGGAAACCATCAGTTATCACTTCAGTGTAAATAACTTCAAGCTGTTGAATACCTGCCTCAGTTCTGTAGGAGTTGGGAGGTTAACTGGAATAGAGTAGTATATCTTTGTTAGTCTAATCTTTGTTATTTGAAATAGAATAGTATATCTTTGTTATTCTAATTCTAGTAGTATATCTTTGTTATGACATAACAGGGCCTGTGGGTACTCTTTTACATTTGGCTCTGCCTCCTCCTGATGTAAACAGAAACCAAACCTTATTTTCTCAAACTCTCTTATAGTTAGCTCATCCAATCAGGTACATTTACACCAGACTTAAAGTGGCAGCCGGAGAGATAGCAAGTCTAGCAAGAGTGAGGCAGGTGCATTCAGATTCCCATGGGCAGTAGTGAGGTACTATGGCGGGATCCATGAGTCACTGGGAAAGGCTGACATGCTCCATGGTGGAGTTCCACCTTGTGACATGGGCACTGATATTTTAAGTCTGTTTTTCTCACCTTCTTGAAGATTCTGAGAACTACTTCATGTCCTTTAATAAATTTCTTTTCTGATGAAACTAACTAAAACATATTACACACATTCTACCTAATACTGGTGACAAATTGAAGTAGGGAGGTAAAGGGGTATAGTTAAATTGGTGATTTGGGGAAGAAAGGAAGAAGGATGGGGAACACGAGGCAGGGGAACAGCAATAAAAATAAAAACCATGAATCCTCGGAGGAATAAGGTGAAAAAGCAGATATGAAAGGAAAAGAAACTCACCCAACTGTGAGTACTTTGTTAATTTTGTCTATGGTATTGGTAGAGCCATTATGGGACTAAAATGATACTTTATCTAGCTTAATGAGCAAGGTATATTCTGAGAAATACTGATATCACAATTGATTTGGAAAACTGAAGGCTTTAGTCTTCTTCAGCATGCTTAAATTTTTCTGTTTTAAGAACACTTGATGCCTCTAAAAAAGGACCAGACCCTCTACATTGGTACAGTTCTTTCCTACACAATTTCCACCTTTTTCCTGAAGAAGAGGAAGAGAAAAGAAGAGTAGGAGGAAGGAAAAGCAACAATAAAAGGGTAAAAGTAAAGGAAAGAAGGAGGGAGAAACACTGGGTGAAGAGGAGAAAATGCTGGGAAAAGACAAATAATGCAAATACCCACCTGCAAAAGGAACATGATACTTTTTCTTTTAAATGTCTCTTCTCTTGGCTTTCCTCTTTCTTTAAATCACCCATATAGTACTGAGGGTTTTCCTATTTGAAAAGCCTTCTAGAACATATTTCTTTGCAAATATAAGGCTCTCCTGGAAATGCTTATATGTGTACTGTCAGATTAAGTATGGGATTTGGGGGAAATATATTCCTTTATTCAACAAATATTTATTGAGATAATTCATGTGCCAGGCACTAAGTTCAGGAACCATGCTGAATATGATAGATTAGAAATCTTTGGGAGCTTTCGTTAGCACTGAGCTCATCTTTACTCTTAAGTTTCATAATCTATTTAAATAAATGTCTTCTATCAAAATCATAGCAGTGGTAAATGGAAGAATAAAGTATCTATCCCAAGGTTACATCAAATAGGTGCTTAATATAATTGCTTTGTAATGATAAAGTGATGAAATGTTAAAATTCTGAAATTAGGCCAGGTAATATTTTGAACTTTATAAGGCACTGGAAAAAATAAATTTTTATTAAGAATGTTAGAAAGAGCTATCAATCAATGAATTGGGACCTTCTACTTAGACAAATAGATGTTTTACTTGTGAGTATGCTATTAGTATTACTGGAGATGATACTTCTTTCTTGTTCCTGATGTTTCTGCCATTTGACAGGAGCCCATTAGTGTGTGTGTGTGTGTGTGTGTGTGTGTGTGTGTGTGTGTGTGTGTAACAGTATATATAAAAAACAGTATAGTGCCCCTCATCTTCTTCCCTGGGGGTGATGTTTTAAATGAGAAATTGGTCATGCACAGCTTAGCTTCTTCTTGGGCTGTAGCAGAGGAGAGGGAGCATGTGTTATCTCTCTCCCCCTGTAGGGAAAGGCACTGCCCATGCTGGGAATGAAGGAAAGGACTGTCCACTTCTAGTACTGCCAACTATGGGGTAGGAATGTTGAGTAATTCCAGACTCAGTATTAAGAAGCCCACTTGCTTAGTCCTCAGCTCTCTAACTAAACTTTATCCATAATAATGGTGATTTCTTTTTTTTTTAAAAGATTTATTTATTTATGCATACAAGCTGGGGTACAGGCCAGAGGCCAGAGGCATGGGAAGGGGAGAGGGTTCACTAGAGACAGAGTGGAGAGCAGCACAGTCAAATCAATGGAAATACACTGCTGAGGGGAGCAGTGGGTGAGGCAGGAGAGGTCTGCTGTGCCATGTGGGAATCTCCCTGGCCGGGCGTCAAACTTGTGTTGCCAATGCCTACAGCTCCACACCGCAGCACTTAACCGCTGCACCACCAGGGAGGCCCAATAATGGTGATTTCTTTTGACTGCTCCTAGCCTTATTCATGTCTTATTTACCCACTGATCTAGAGATCAAGTGAAGAAATGGGGCTAGTTATTGGCTCTTCAAAGTAAGATTAATCCAACAGTTAAGAAAAATGTAAAAATTATTGGATAGAACCCAAGCTGTGACATCAAATCTGGTTTTGAATCCCTGCTGAGTGATCTTGATAAGCCACCTGACCTAGAGAATCTCATTACTCCTTTGGTACCCTTGGGATAATATCTACCTTGCAGAGATGAAGGGAAATATATGTAAAATACCACACACAATGCCTGGCATTTAATAAGTACTGTAACTGGTGATGCAGTGGTGGTAGTAGTGGGAAATGATAGTCGAAGTAGTTATAGTGATTTTAGGCATCCAGTGCTGGGATTGTTACAAAGGTACTTCTGCATTCATGGAAATTTAAGTCTCTGAAGCGATTAATGCTAAACTTTTTATTTTCAATTTTTTTTTACCAATTTACTAATAATATATTTCTGATACAAGGCATTGCATGTTTTAAAAGTACTTTCTTTGGAATTTAGGGGAGATGATGATGACAATTGGGGTGAAAGTGATTATTTCCAGTTTACTAATCTCCTTTGATTATTATAGAGAAAACTTAGCTAGTAATAAGGTTTTCATTCGGGTATGAGAGAGGTACTAGGAAAGAACAAATCAGGCATCTTACTTTTGTAGTCTATTTATGGCCCCTCATTTTTAGAGTTAATGTTCCTTGTATGGAATTGTTTGGCAGTCAACATAAGATACCTGGTTTTCCCCTTGCTTACAGGCATCTTCCTGAACACAGTTCTATCTTTCTTGCCCATCTGTCCTAATTTCAGTTCATCATTGGCAAAGCTGGGAAGTGTTTTGTGACCGGATAACAGATTTCTGAGGAGAATCTAGATATGTTTCTATATATTTTTATGATGTATGCTACCCAAAATTGACTGAGTTTAGAGATTTTCATGTTTATTTCTAATACGTGAAAAACTTTATTCAGAACAGAAATGGATTTAATTTAGATTATGCTATCAGCTAGGAAGATACTATTTCACAGTCTTTGCTATTCTGAAAATCTATATTTAGAAACTTTTTCTGCAAACAGACTTTTTAGGTATAAAACCTTCCATCTATTCATGCTTTCATAGTTTATATCATTCTTAAACAAAATCTACCCACCAGCAACAACACAAACAAAACTAGATAAAGAATGAAGCAAGAACAATTCTTTTGTGCTGACAAGTGGAAATAGTGTGTTTTGCAAAGCTCTAATGAGCAGTTTGTGGATTGTAACAACTCTGTTATTTGTCATTTTATTATGGTAGGTTCATATAAGGATCCAGCCCAAGCAGAAAAGGAGTTCTTTTGTACCAAACTGCTCAGCCACAGCAGAAGCCATGAGAATACATCAAATAAATGACCAGAAACATATACTGTCAACCAGACAACCAGAAATACTTTAATAACTGAATTCAATTTGATTTTGGACACTGACATAACAAGATCAAGTACTTTTTCCTACTTTTACGAACTATGGCCTAAACAAAATGCTCTTTTGTGACTCCTAAGGAATCGAGTTTTCAAACCCCTTTATCTCTAATATCTTGCCCAGTTTCCCCCTAAAGGGAATAGCATATTTGCTGAAAGAATCCTTTTAGCAAAAATCTTAATTAGAATGCTTCTTCTAGCAAATACTCAACTCCAAATGGCTTAAGCAAAAAATGTAAATTTACTGGCTTGTGTTAGTCCATAGTTATACAACTTTAGGCATGGCTGGGTCCAAGCAGTCAAACAAAAATGGCTCAATATAAATGTAATATAAACCACAAATGTGAACGACATGTGTAACTTTAAATATTCTTGTATTTTATTTTGCCAGTATTTCCAAAATATCATTCCAACATGTTATCAATATATAAAATTACTAATGAGAAATGTTACTCTTTTAGTCACTTTAAATTTTTGAAATCCAGTGGGATTTTAAACTTTCAGCACACCAAATTTAGACTAGTCATATTTCAAGTCCCCAATAGCCATGTGTGCTAATAGCTACCATATTGGACAGTGCAGGTTAAAACAGTATATCAGGTAGAAATCTCTTGCTATTGATCCACTGTTTTCCTCTCTGTTGGCCTCAGCATCCAGCTTCATCCAGCTAACTCCTAGTTATCTTCAGTTTTTGGTTTTGCACATGCCTGCCTGTGGTGGTTACTATACCTCAGTGCATCTGTGCTTACTGTTTACTTAAACCCTGAGTCCCATTCTCCATCCTCACTTGTTATCTGTCAGGTTAGTTTCTACCTGTCCTTTAGTAGACAGTTTTTCTTGGCTACTCAAGAACTGGTTTTTATTACTCTTATGTATTCCCAAAATACTCTGCATATTTTTATCCATGAGATGCCTGTATACTTGTCTATTTCTGTCCCTCATTTCCCCTATCAACTCTCTGGAGAGCAAAGACTATTATCTCACAAATAGCTGCTTTACCATCCCCTAGCAGAAGCCTTGGCTATAGTCATACTCAAAATTGACATTTATTCAGTGAGTGAATAAGTTAATGAATGAATGCATAGCATGGAGTCATGAAAATAGCATTCGAATGGAATAGAGATCTGCATTTTATACCTAGTTCTGCCATTTACTATGGTTGGTTTTAAGTGAAATCACTTCACCTCCACTTCAATTGATCCATATAAATTCTCAGCTTCCTCAAAGTCTGTGATTTATAAAGACATTATATATGGAAAATTAAAATTATGGAAACATACAGAGCTGACAAACTTAAGGGACTATCTAGGTCACTGTACTAAAAAGTGTACTTTGAAAAAACATCCAAATAAAGTGAACTTTTATAGCAATATTTAAGTTTTTTCTACTTATAGCAATTATATTATTTTTGAAGAAAATTATTTCCACAAAATCTTTTAGAAATATCTATTATAATCTCTTTGAGAAATAGAGGATGTGAAATTCAATGATGTTAGGTAGCTTTTTATAGCCAGTAGCAGTGACAGAAGCAGAGCCAGAATCTGACTCAGGTTTGTCTTGACAGACTATCTTGCTTATTATAAAACCCTTATGTGATAATAGATATGAACAGTAAGGAAAGCAGTAAACTTTAAAACAAGTTGCAAATAGATTAAAATAGCAAATACTAAAACTAAGGTATGAGATTGCATTCTATTTTAGAATCTCATAATTATGGGGCTTGGCAGCATTAAAGGGAAATCATTTATGTATTTTCCCACCTTTAGCAAGGTTACACCTGTAGTCTCCAAAGGTGGCAAGTTACTCAATGTGAACAAGGAAAGAAATTATTCTACCATTCTTTCTCATACTTGTCCCAGTGTCATTAGATACTGGTAACAGAGAATTTTTTTGCCTTAAGATTCATTATTTTATAATTGAGAAAAAGAATCCCAGATTTGTTCAGATTTGCATAGTAAGATTGTGAAAAAGCCAGAACTAAACCCCGTTTCCTCTGTTTTCTAGTCCCCGGTTTCCAGCTGTTTCAAGAGATGTTGTGACTTCCAGCACCTTCTGTATTTGACATTCTGTGACTTTTAGTAAGTTTCAACAGGACCTGTTTCCACAGCCAAAGCGTTCTCTTGGTTTGTAGAAACAATTCTAGCAGTGAAACAATACATATGAGATACCATCCATTCCAAGTTGTGTTAGGTAGAATTCTAAAATGGTCTTCAAGATTCCTGCTCCTGGTATACAGGCTCTGGTGTGAGTCTTCCATTGCCTGTGGGCAGGGCCTGGGATTTGATGAAATAGTGGCTGCCTTTATAGGTTACATTACTTCACCAGAATAATGGTTACCTTTGGTTTTATATACATAATAATGTGTGGCAACACAGCTTTACTTAGTGAGAAATGGAATGCTATCTGAATATAGTTCCCTCAATTTCCCTCATTGTCACCATGAAAATACTGCATGTTTTCCCCATTCTTTTCTTCCCTCCCAACAAAGAACATCTTTCTCTTCCAGGTTATCAAAAATGTCTCTTCTATGTTCAACTTTTCTTTCTCTTGTAAGTCCTTCCCACAACCTACAGACATGTAGGGCTGGCACATGGATAAAACCTTTCCATGACCCCCACTCTTTTGAACTTTGGTTCCTCTCCTTCCTTTCTCTGTGTCAGATCTGCTTGTTCCAGATATGCCCTGCTGTTGCTAAAGAACACTAGCCTCAGCATGGCCCAGATCCAGAACCAATAATCCCCAGCAGGTCTTAGTAGCTTGGTGAAATGAAATAAGAAAGAATGGCACAATAGGGCACCATTGACATTAACTCAGTATTTCTTCTACTTATTTTACTTAACCCCTGGATGCTTAGTCCTTTTGGTCTTGTTATGTAAGATTCATTCTCTGAACTTCAAACTCTCTTTCTTCTTTAATCAGTAGATTGTCTTCTGATATCATACTCATTTGGGATTTTTTTTCTTTTTTTTCAACTTAGAAGGAATGATGTAATGAACCCACACATTTCCAGAACCCACTTTCAACAATACTCAAGATGATCCCATGCTGAGTTTTGAATTTTTCATACGTGATACAAAACACATACTGGTACATTTAATATCTTAACCATTTTAAAGTATAAAGTTCAATAGTGTTAATTATATTTGCTTTGTTGTGCAAACACATCTCTAGAACTTTTAAACCTTTAATATTAAAATGCTATATCCACTAAATGCTTGTTATGTTGGAATATTTTTAAAACAAATGTCAGACCTTATATCATTTCATTCATAAATACTTCAATATGTATTTTCAAGGAAAAAAGCACTCTCCATTTTTGTACCACCACAAAACCCTTATCGATCAAAGTTTCAACAGGAAACAGATGATGAAATCAAAATAAGGTAATTTTAGGGGGATTTATTTAAAGGTTATGGGTACCACTCCAAAACTTACTACAAGAAACCATGAAGACAAAACCAACAGAGGAAAGACCAGGAAATACGGAATTAGGTAAGGACTAGAATCACAAAAAGGTAAAAAATAATAATAATAAAATAAAATAAAAAAGACAAATATGGATGACAGTATATCCATATTAACTCTAAATGTAAATGGACTAAACACACCAATTAAAAGACACACCATAGCAAGATGGATCAAAAAACAGAACCCAACCTTCTGCTGTCTACAAGAAACACACTTAATTGCGAAAGACAAACAGAGATTAATAGTTAAAGGATGGAAAACAATCCTACAAGCAAATGGACCAAGAAAGAAGGCAGGAACAGCTATACTTATATCAGATAAAATAGACTTCAAACTTAAAAAGGTAA